>JAUCNO010000044.1:7778123-7788815 GCA_032353835.1 Enteromius viviparus
ATTATTCAAAAACAACGAACCTGCAAATGTCTCAACTGACCAATCAGAATCAAGCATTCCAGAGAGCCGTGTAATAATTAATTTTAATGTTAAAATTAGTTATGCTGTAAAACTTTTTATACAATCAATTAATACAAATACATAATTCCATACAAACATGCTTTATCTAAGCAGTTAAAGGGATGGAACTATACATTTTATAATTATGCACAGGCTGTTTTCTGTTACTTCTGTCACTACCTCAAATCCAGCTCCAGAGGCAGCACACTCCAGACACACCAAGGTTTTCTTGAAATTGAGCTAGGGTGTTATGAAAATGCATAGAACCAACTCTCTCTCTCTCTCTCTCTCTCACACACACACACACACACACAGCCATGCATGTAAGTGAAGGTCAGGGTGGGAGCCACTTATCCATGTGCCCTTTGACAAAGACATGCTAGCATCTATTGACTTGTTAGCATGACAGCACACCAAACTTTTGAAGTTTAGTTCCCCCAACTGAAGCTGTCAAAGGCTGTTAGCTGGATAACTGACCAAGGACGGATATTGGATAACATATAAAAGGTGGAAAGACAAAATGGATGATGGGATGGATGAAGGGATGAAGTGCTCACTTGGTTGTCTGCTGAGAGGCGTGGCATGGAGATGGTCCGACCATGCCCTTCCATTGGGTGATAGGGCTCAGTGTCCGAGTAACCGTCCCCAACAGGCCCAATCTCTCTCATTTCTACCGTCTGCAAAACAGAGCAACAGCATGTGGACCGGGCTGATGCCTGCTTCACCGGCCTACAGCTCTATCGGATGCGATAAACCAGTAGAGGGCAATATTTTTTGCGCAAAAGTGCAGTTGAACTGAATTTTAGATTAACCGGAGGTAGTCTGTAGCCATTTACAATGATGCATATAACTAACAGTTGAATAAAAGAACAGGTACACTCTAGTCTCTGACCATCAGCCCACATAACAGCTTATTCCAGCCAAGAACTGCCAACTTAAACAGGAAAGGGCTGTCTTATGGATACAGAAAAATGGCATATCAATGTTTGCTTTTTGTATGTAATGTTACATGTGTAAACCATGAAATCAATAAATCTCAAACATATCACATTCATGTAGAACAAAATGCAGAAGTGATATTTGTGATAACTAAACTAAACTGAAAACTGTAGTTTTGGTTTATATAACGGTTTAAAACTACAAATAATTGTACAATCCATTTTGCATGCGTATCCAAAGTTATCAACGTGACTAAACTAAACTATACTTTAGACTAAACTTAGATCTTGGTCTTTCTCAATCTAACTTTTTTTCTAACTCCTGAAAAAAATCGGAATGTCTTTTAGCTACGCAATTTTTACATGTAATTTTAAGGTCTGGCTTTGTAAATGATGTAAAAACAAAGGAATATTACAAATTGATCATAACCTGTTTTGCATACATATCCAAAGGAAAGAGAGGAAGCAGAACACACAGTACTGGTTGGATCGGGTCAGGACACAGCTCTTTGTAGGCTGAGACTAGGTGCACGCTGACCCTGTCTGATTGCCCACTACAGGTTTAAGAACTTTCCAACATGCTCATTATGCCTAAATCTGTTTATTCAGCATCTCCTTTGCTTCATAGTATTAGGATGAGTGACTAGTGCAGGGAAACATCAGGGTTGGATGACTGCTGAGCTACAGAGAAGAGTCACACTGAAGGAGAGATGAGAGTCTGGAGGGGGTTTGGTACAATCCAGCAGACAGTGAGGAAGCAGGCAAGCAGTGAAACACCCCCGCAATCTGGCAGAGGTGGAAGGGTCTATACAAATGGTCTGCAATTGGCAGTGAAGTTCATCAGAATGATTCATCAGACAGATAAAGAGGTGAGATACAGACCGACAGAGACTGGAGAGATAGAACGAGTGATAATATGAATGAGAAGTGTGTCCAAAAGCAGTGAAAACGGACGATGGCTGGGAAGACAGTGATTGTCTAAACAGCGCACGGTTCTTACAGTATCAAGAAAAGCTGATATAGTCACGAACGCTTCGACGAGTCCAAAGCCAAATTCAACTCCTGCTAAAAATTTTTATTTCAGACAAACAAGACAAAATTGCCTTTCTGGTCTGAGGACCTCTGATATTACCTGTGGATTGTGACGGTTGTCATGATGGTCATCAGGATACGGTTTGTCGGGGTTCCAGTTTTCTGGAACAGACTTCTGGAACATTTCCTGGGCTCGTGACGTCACCCACGACTGGCTCTCACTCATTCTACCCTCTGGAGGCCTGAACCAGAGAAAGATGTTGGCTGGCTAATTCATTTACTCACTCACACGCACTTACACAAATGCAATTTTGGACCTACAAAATGCCTTTTGCAGACAAAAATAGTACAGAGACACTATTACAAATGTCTATATGGATAAACAGTAGAATTTACAGAAAAGCAGATAGACGTATATAGAAGAATCAAAATGCAATGTGAGAGGAGCGACAGCTGAGAGACGGGAAAACAAAGAAAAAGCAGAAGTGCAGCCTATAAGGAGAAGAAGAAAGACAACAATTAAAGCTAAGAAGTGAGAAAGAAGACAAAGACCAGTTGAAAGAGGTGAATCTCATAAAACCTCTCAGGTTCAGGTAATATTTTACTCCGAAAAAAGAAAAATAAGAATTGTTTAATTTGCAATTAATTTTGGAAGTGTGACATTATTTTCATGCCAATTAACCACATTTAATGAGAGATTTTCATTACTCTAAAATACATACATATTATATGTTAAAAAAAAAAAAATATATATATATATATATATATATATATAAGATTGCTGTCAAACTTAATCACGGTTAATTGCATCCAAAATATATATATATATTTTTTACACATAATGTGTTTGTGCTGAATACTGTTTATGATCTCTCTATAAAAACAAACACATGCATGGCTATTTTTAAGAAAAAATATGTTTATTAAATATATTGATATATAATATAAATTGTAGTATAAATATACAAATGCATATACATTATTTTTCAAAATATAAACTGTATGTGTTACATAACACTCATAAATTATGTAAAAAAAACTTTTATTTTGGATGTGATTAATTGTGATTCATCTTAGACAGCACTAATATCTATAATTATAGAGAAAATAAATATATTTAAATGCTAGAATGCCTATATAGTACTTCATGGCAGTATTTGTTATACTTTCTGTACGCTTTTACTGAGCTTAAAAAAAGAATAATTTCTGTAATGAGATTTTGTTTGATTTCATGAGACTCACTCAAAAAGATTAAACTTAAAGCAGTAACACTTTTGAAATAATGTTTATTAGTCAACATTAATTAATGGAGTAACTAATGTTAACTAATAATTTGCCATACATTTGTTACAGTACTTATTAATCTTTGTTCACGTTAATTTATAAAAGTACAAATTTTCATTAGTTCATGTTAGTTCAGGTCCATTAATTAATATTAACAGACAAAACTTTGGATTTTAATAATGTATAAGTTAATGCTGCAATGAATATGAACTCGGATTAATAAATGCAAAGTATTTTTCATTCACATGACCTGCATAAAAAGACTCTTTTCAGGATGCTACTCACAGGCTGTTGACAGGTTCCTGCAGCAACTCGGGGAGACCATTTACCCCCTGTCTCCCTTCCTGTTCTGGGGATGGCTCCATGCGCTGAAACATTAATGGCGTTCGGTTCTGTGTGAGATACGAACATGGCCTGCAGCTGGGATCAGACACACTCATGGGATATGGGGTAACACACACAAGCCACCGTGCATTTCACAGGTGGTGGGGTACCAGACAGCAGAGGTCCCCCTGAGGGCATCATGGGAAACGGAGTCCTCCTGTGCCCTCGCCAACCTGAATGGAGTCCTCCATTGGGGCTGTGCTGTCTAGGTAGGTGCCGATGGCTCAAGGCATTTCCATCCAACCCACCGCAAGAGATGGGTGGTTGTAACAATTTGGGCATGCTACAGTAAAGATCTGAGGTTCAAATTTGCAGAACTACATGTTCTGGTTGGGTGAAACTAGGAACTCTAAAAATCTCAGAGACCGTGGTAGCCCAAAGGTTACACCAAGAACCTCCCCTCAACATCCATTAATGAACATATTTGGCTAGACAAATGGTGTCCACACGGAGGGAGAAAAGATTCCATGTTAGTGACAACCTCACCAATCCACGAATGAAGGAAGACAAAACAGAGACAATAACACACAACAAAAAAAAAAGAACAAGAGGTTGGCAGTGGATCCAATATGCCAAAAAGAATGGAAACAAGGAGGAAAGATCAAAAAGAATTAGTCATAATGCAAACAAGTTGACAGACATAGATACACAGACATCAGGGATGGATATAGAGAGTGAGACAGCCACAAAAGTGAAGCTGATGTTGAGAGGACGGTGCTGAGGTACAGATGCAGTCAAGTGAAGTACGACAGGTAAAGAGACAGACAGGGAATCAGGTGAAGCAAGACACAGACATATATTTAGACCATTCCCTGATGTTGGCAGAGTGTCCACGTTCTTTGAGGTAGGCTTGAAATATTACTAGATTAATAATGCAGGCAGAAACTATGGACACTGTGCCTGTACAGGATGGGAACGTTTTTAGGGAAGGGGACAGGAGTGACACTGACAAAAGGCCATGTTGTATCATTCATCATTGCATATATCCTGCAAAACTACTGTGTGTGTTTTCCAGCATGCTCTAACTCTGTAGATAAAATCTTGTACATTAACAGTGTTTTTATTTGCATGTTGTTAAAAAACTACAATATCTAAAGGTTTGCATGTACATCTTTTAAATCATAGTGCTCCATGTAGGAAGTGACATACACTACTGTTCAAAAGTTTGGGATCGATATGATAAAAAAAAAAAACACTTCTTTCATCAGCAACAATACATTAAATTAATCAAAAGTGACAGTCAACAGCAATGACAATTATAACGCTATAAAAGATTTCTATTCACTTCTATTTTTATCAAATAATCCTAAAAAGGTGTAGTTTTCAACATCATTTTAATGTTGAAAATTCTGATTTTTAAATATACTGAAATAAAAAACAGACGTGATAATATTTCACAATATTTATGTTTAACCGCATTTTCAATCAAATAAATGCAGCCTTCGTGGGCATAACAGGAATAATAAAAAATTCTTACTGACCTCAAACCTTTTAATAGCAGTGTACATACGTAATAAGGGTGTAATATGTGTATTACATAGTGAAAAATAGACATTGGTTGTGTCTGAAACTACAGTCAGCTGCATGCCTAACTGCCTATGTATAGTCTGCTTTTAGGATCTCATAACGGACACTGTATAAAAGCACCGGTACGAAACCAAGTTTTCAGAATGAGTAAAAAAAGGCAATGATTGCTTCTAGAAATTAGAACAAGGTAATTATTTTTAAATACATTTCAGACATAGCCAATAAATGTGAAGGTAACTAATTTAAAATAGATGAGTGGACAAGCACGCATCAATATAATGTGCTGTAACCAATGTTGATAAGCAAAGCTAGAGATCAGACTTGGCAATTGTTTGTTTGTCTGAAGTGGTACCTGCTCCTCACGAAGCGCCTGCAGCTTTTTGGCCTTGCTCTGCCGGTAGTACTCCATGATCATCATGGCGGCGTAGATCTTGCCCACTGTCAGGTCTGTCGCTGCTGAGAGGACGAAAAAGTTACCCTGCACAATTAGACCGAGGTGGAATGGGACCCTGAGCCGAGAGGGGGATGGGAGTTGGAGACAAGACATGCCACAAACACAAAGGTCTAGCCTCTCGGACCCAGATTAAACTCAGTCATGACCTCACAAGGTACTCGAGATTGAGAATGTTAGAACCCTAACCCTAACAGAAGCTCTTCACAGGCCAGAATGAGTTTTAATCTGGGACTGAGAAACTGGACAACAGGTAAACAACAGTTACAAGTTTCACAAATTCAGCTGCTCCAAAATGTTAAAACATACTCTTAATTCATAGTCTTGCTATAAAACATTAATAATGAATCTTATTCGCAATTTTGTACGGCTTAAGTGCCTAAATACTTTCTGGTGCAACTGTATATACAACAACATTTTACACAATAGTCACTAGACAAAGTACATCCACAAATACAAAACACCACAGAGCTGATAGTCTTTTCACAATCAGATCCTCATTATTTAAAGAACCTCTTATTTTCTCAAGAACCTTTTACACCCTGTATTACATTCCTACGGTGACACAACAGCCATTTCACTATGAATATATGCCATGGATGAGGCAATAATAATAGAATGCTACGATTGCACTGTTTTGTGGGGAGCTCAAATTTTTCATCAAAACTCTGCAGCGGCATACAGAGTTTGAATGAGACACAGAACATATAAATATGAAAAATTTTGAGCTGCCATAAATGACAAAGAAATTCCTTCACATCAAACATTTACTTGTAATTACAATTTCATGGTGAAATGGCATGATGCCTCCAGGGGTAGACAATAAACCTTAGAAATAACTCTAAAGCATGCTTAAATTTCAAAATGAAAAAGAAAACATGCTAAAGGAAAGCACACAAAAGTATCTTCATAGATAATATACACAGTCATCATATTAAAATGTAAAGGCTCTAACATCTAAACATGAGGTAACATCTTGGGCTTATACTGTTTTTGAGGCTCTGTGGTCTGGAGGTTAAGCCCAGCTTTGTGCTTTACACGTGCTGGAGTGAAAAGACTTCTATAGAGGATCCGTCTATAGCGAGGCACCCCCTGATAACAGGCAATAAACACAGAAAATGGGAGGAAATTAAAGAGGTTGAGGAAAAGGGGGTATGTAGTTTAGAGGTGGAATGAGAATTATTTAAAAGCAAAGAGGCAAAAAAAGGCCTTATAAGCAATAAATCATATAGTTGTGAGACAGAATGATAAATAGCGTTAATAAGGTAAAGCATGTTATTACTAGCAGTGTAAGATGTTGATTTGTCAGGTGGGGACAGGAGAAGGGTTAGTTAAAGGTTGTGAAAGTGTTGCCTGATCAGAGGGTGCTGAGCGGTGTGGGCTGAGAGAAGCTGTCCTCTGATGATTTGGTGATCTTTGATTTTTTTTTTTGTTCTACAAACCCATCTGCAACTTACACTTGTGTGGTGTTACCAGCAGATCTAGGTTCTTCTGGGAGAGATTTGGCCAAATTGCCATCATTTCCTTACGAAGCTCGGCGTCCATCTGGTGTTTGTCTGCGCCTCCTGTAAGCATATGATGTCAGGGCAGGGTACATGCACACATATATACATGCATAAATATACAGATACACTAAATATGCCAATACACCAAAAGCATCAATTCAATATAAATACATATAAATATATATAAATATATAAATACATTTATATTACAGTTTTGATAAATAAAGTGTAGTTTTCACATAGTTACTTGAAGAATATCATTTTATGACTTCAAAACGATATTAATGTGCTAGGATATTTAAAAACTGATGCTTTTGAACATCACAGTTATCCAGCTTAATATACAGTATATGGGTTTTCATAACAGTAGGTTCGTAACGGAGTAAGGAGATGTATTTGAGAGATGAGAAGCTCTGGTTCAAATCCTGTATAACTACGGTTCGACAAAACAGTTCAACTCTGTGTAAAAGTAAGTTGAAATGGCACTGTTGCATCAAAAAATAGGTTTTTATATTAGTTTTGCATTTGTGAACACGATCAGGGTAGGTTTAGGGTTGGATTTGGTGTAGGGCATATTTCCAACATGATTTTTGCAACAGTCCACAGATATTTCAATTGTGAAACGCCACAAAATAAACCTATAACTACGTAATAAAATGTACCAGGGTACGTGTGTTTTAGTGCCACTCAGTGGATATTAATCTTTGAAACTGCAGCCAGAACTGAGACCAGATTGTTTTTTTTTTCTGATACATTTGGATGTAGTCAAATAAAGGATAGAAAAAAGACAAAAAATAGAAAAAAACCCAAAGGAGTATATGGTTCTGTACCCTTAGCGATTTTGATGTCCAGAGCTGTGCGTATCAAAGCCATCAAAGTGGAGTTGAAATGCACCGTGTTGTCATCTGCAACAGGCAGGTCCATACGTAGCAGTCTCTGTGAAGAGCCAATCAGAAGGGATGAGGGTGGGGCTGTGCAAGTTAGACCTTAAATCAGATGTTTTGGTGGGCTAATAAAAGGCTTGGGGAGCTCAGCAGTTTGTAGCCACAGAATAAATTAAAGGCCACACAAATTGCAGGAGATTACGTTCAGTATAGGAGACTAAATCAGCCATTTGATTGTAGTTTTTGACTGTAGTTTCTTTTGATGCAGTGGTTGCATACAAATATCCACCATTTCTTTTGATGATAATCACATAACCACGCAAAAAGTCTAAGTTGGCATCTGTGAGAGCAGTTTTTTAAGACTGATAAATAATTGACCAACAATCTGCAGCCTTGTAATGTGTGAATGAACCATGCACACATTTTATAGAACATATACAGTACATACACATCAATTAAGTGACTTAATTGGAGCCCTCACAGATAAGTGGAGCAGTATCAAATGAGATGAAGTCATCTCTTCATCGTCATCAGTGTTCCTCTGCCTGTGAAAACTGATCTTTTGTCATTCTTATAAGCATGTGTTTTTTGGGACTGCCACTTGATTTGATATTCTGCATCATATTTAAATTTCTATATCATAAAGTGTGCTTATAGTTTTTGGGAAGTGCAATAAACTGACCAGAAATCAGCTACCAAAGGCTGAGGACACAAATATCACAAATGTATCACAAAAGGCTACTGCTAAAGAGCTCCCCCTACCTGTTGGAGTTCGTATATTTTGAATAAACCAATGAACGAAAGGGCACATAAAAAGTTGTTTTTAGATGCCGGTTTCATCCATTGGATGTACCTTCATGGAACTGGAACACACAAGCACACAACATGGCGTTAGTGTGAGGAAGTGAGCATGTGTTTGTGAGCCTGTGTATATTCGTGTGCCCACTTCAGACCAGTCCGTCGTTCCTTGCAGGTGTAGATACCAACGAGCATGTGCCGAGTTCCAGCGGTGGCCATGCAAAAGCACATGCAATGCAGCACGACCCCTAATCGGAGTTCAGCAATGGTACGACCCGTCCTCCCCACCGGTCCCTGCCCACCCAAACATCAACCCCTACTCCATGCAGCATGCACCCCCCCTCCTCCCTCCCCACCCCTCACAGAACAAGAGCAGTGCAGCCGCGCACAGAGAGTATCATTTCATCTTTCATTGACCACTTGTATTTTTGGGTTTGTTTAGCATCTTTATATTTCTTTGGGTTATATCTCATAGGGTTAATTCAGTTTTTTGTTTGCTTTTTTTCTGATCTCTCGATGCAAAACGGGTGCAGTTTTTTAAAGGTCAGATAAGGGGTGGCATTCCCTACGGAGTTAAAGAGGAAAAATGGCTGTGTTGTACACCGAGAGGTGTAGGACTGGATTAGGGGGCAACAGGTATAGAAGTTAGTTCACTTCAGACTGGAAAGCCATGAGATGTGTATCACATATAAAAATAATGAGAAAGGGGGGAGTGGTGTGCTTGGCAATGGATAGAGAGAAACTATGAGAGGAGAAAGAGAGAACAAGAAGAATGCTATTTGGTTGAGATGAGGGGATACAATAAAAGAGTGAGGAAAGTGAAAAGAAGAGATTGTAGTGAAGGGAGTCTCAGGAAAGTTTTTTGAGGTCGCAAATAAATTACATTTTGCAATATGTTTACGATAGAGGCAGTCTGATCATTGGATCATAGCGCAGATGCCATTCTCGATTAAATGCACAATATAGATGGTCTGTCCGAGTACAACCAATACATGCAGTGGCCAAAAACTCCACAAAATATTACTTGGGAAAGTCATGATCCAGAATCTGATTTAATTTATTTATTTTGGGCCTAAAAAACTGAGAACAGTAAAAAGAAAAAAGCAATGTACACATTTTCTATATTACTTTCAAGTACAGACATCCTGAACTACACTACTGCTTAAAAGGTAAAATATATATATACTATAAATAAATTTATATACTGTATATACATATATGTATACAGTACTGGCCAAAAGTTTGGACACACCTTCTTATTCAATGTGTTTTCTTTATTTTCATGACCATTTACATTTGTAGATTCTCACTAAAGGCATCAAAACTATGAATAAACCCATGTAGAGTTATGTACTTAACAAAAAAAGGTGAAATAACTGAAATATCTTTTATATTCTAGTTTCTTCAAAAAAGCCAGCCTTTGCTCTGATTACTGCATTGCACACTATCTACTTTGCACGCATTCTATCGATGAGCTTCAAGAGGTAGTCACCTGAAATGGTTTTCACTTCACAGGTGTGCCTTTTCAGGCTTAATTAGTGGAATTTCTTGTTTCATCAGTGAGGTTAGGATCATCATTTGTGTTGTGCAGAAGTCAGGTACACAGCCGGCCACCCTATTGGACAACTGTTAATATTCATATTATGGCAAGAACCAATCAGCTAACCACAGAAAAACGAGTGGCCATCATTACTTTACTAAGAAAGAAGGTCAGTCAAAAACAATCAAGCGCTACAACGAAACTAGCACACATGAGGACCGACCCAGGAAAGGAAGACCAAGAGTAACCTCTGCTTCTGAAGACAAGTTCATCCGAGTCACCAGCCTCA
>JAUCNO010000044.1:7798914-7827092 GCA_032353835.1 Enteromius viviparus
ACCCATGCAATGTATTTTTGGATATTGCTACAAATAAACCCCAGCGACTTAAGACTGGTTTTGTGGTCCAGGGTCACGAATGTGATGTGCTCTTAAGCGGAAACAGCGATTATTTTATTGTGAACTGTGTGTATAAAACCAGCAAGCCAGGAAAGTCTGTTCGGTACTGCTTAACACTGACAGTAACATGTCAGCTATCCAGCTTACTAATTGGTACAGACAATAGGCTACATAAAAACTCAAATCTGTAAAATATGAATTTATGAGGTTTTAAAACCATTTCATAACCATTTAGCAAGTAATTATTTGACATTTTCTAAAGCTGGCAAAAGATCCAATCCCAGAACTGAGTGTCTTAAAGATGGCAGCCTCCATCGGTGGAGCCTGCGCAGACCAACCAGAGGACACCGAAATATTTGAAAGCTCCTTGTCTGCAGTAAATATAATAACTCTTTGGCCCTGCTCTGACTCTAGCCTGCTGCGCTCCAGCAGCATGTAACTTAATGTGCTCTATGTAAATTATTAAAGACTGATGGGACTTGCTGTAGAACTCACTCTCCAGCAGAGCAATCCGTCCACACACTCCAGAACCTCACAATAATAGAAGCAGTTCACAGTCACCATATCTTACACCGTCAGACCGACTCTTACCGTCGCTGTCTACTGAACTGTGCTGTGTTTCCTCCCTGAAGTAGGATACAAACTCATGTAGTTTCTCTTTCTTATTCTAGAAGGTGCTGGTTAGCCGTGCTGTATGATATTTAAACAGATCAGCCGAGTGATTTCCGTCCCCCACCCCCTTTAGTCTATCTCCATTTGCAGCCGGGTGCCTCAATACTAATTAAATGGGTTTGATGGAGTCCAATCCGTCAACATCTAAAATCAATAAAATAAAGCCAGGCCTTTGGCCAGAGGGGTCGAGCCGCTGCGCTTGGATTCTTTCTACATGATTGCGAATTCCTTCAGATTGGAAAAACAAACCTGAAGTTACACATTATGCGCAAGTTTCTACCATTTCAGGGATATTTGTCAATGTTGGTATCTAGAATCAGCCAGAAAGAAACCAAACTAATGCTCTATAGTAGATACAATATATGTTTTTTTTCCTTTACATATGTGTGTTTTTGTCATGTATAGAGTAAACACATGGTGCTTTAGAAAACTGGCAGTGTAATAACCTACGTAGAGTCCTGTAGAGTGTCAGCCGGGTTTTATGAATGTCAAATGGGTGTAGCAGACAGGCTCTATGATTGGATTTATTATTATTGAGGCAGCAGTAGAGTCTTCCGGGCTGTGGCAGATGTCCAAGTCATCCTGTTTCTGTGCTTGCAGAGCTCTCCTTTGGCAAAGTGGGATGCAGCTTTTGGCCAGCAAGCGCTATATACTGTATTTGACTGGAGAAAACTCAGGCTGCATGACAGAGCAAGAAGTCCTTGGATGCATTAAGAAAATTTACAGTGCTTCCGATGCCATAGTTTAAAGGTAAAAATACTGTGGAATGCCAGAGGAAAGATGCATGCTCTGGTTTGACAGATCTAACAAACAGTTATTGTAGGTTGGCTAAAGGTTAAGCACTAAAATTGCTGAAATAAATAAATTAGAGCTTTATAATGTTTGAAAATATGTTTTTATTAAATAAAAACAAGTGCTGTCAAACAATTAATCGCATTTAAAATATAATAAAAAAGAAAGTAATAAATGAGTGTGTACTGTGAATATTTATATTTAAAATATATTTATGTATAATGTATATAATTTAAATATATAACTGTATTTATTTCAAAATATATACTTTATGTGTTTTTTTTTTCTTTCTATACACATATTAAGTATACAACAGTAGACATACATATCTTAAACAAAAAAAAATATTTTGGATGTGATTAATTGCGATGAATCGTTTGACAGCACTAATAAAACCAAATTATTAATTGAAAATCAAAACAAAATGAAAAACGAATACAATTAAAAAAAATCTTTAAAAATAAATAAAATATCAGCTAATAAAATAAGATGAAAAACAGCAAAATAGAGTTCAGTAAAAAAAATAAAATAAAATAAGCACACAACAAAATTACTAACACACATTGAAAATATAAAAGGTAATTTAAATATGAACAAATACTATAGAAATAATAGGCTACTAAAAATTGTGTAATTTCAAAACCAATATAAAGTTGACTATTATTTCTTTTGAGGCATAATTCATTGTAATTTCTTTTTTACTTTGGAAAGTGATGGTCCTTAGTGAAATATGCGGCCAACAGCTTCCAGAGGGTGCAGCCTTCAAAATGAGAGACAAATATAAACCACCCAAAGTAACTTTACAACTGCCTAGTTACCTTCCAGAGTGCTCTGGGAACTGCCTAGCAACTGCCCCGAGCACTTTATGCAACTTTTCCTTTCCGGTTCTCGAGTTAGGTCTTGACTAAGACTTTCCCTCCTTACAAAACACCACTGACAGGCTGTTTATGCAAAACATATTCTAGAAATATATGTCAGTCTGTTGTCAGCAAGCCTCAATGAAATTTTATCGCATTTGGTGCTCTCAAATTCAGTTGAGTGCTGTCTGTGCTTCTCTATATCATCAAATCTTATTGCAGTAGACAGGACATCCATTGAGCATCATTTGTTTGTCCAGCTGCGATGCCACAATAGTGATGCCGCCGGAATGACAAGCACCATAAACCAGAAACAATACAGCCGGCTCCATCATTCATCTCTGGGAAGAATGCTGCATATGTTATCAGATTACAGAACATCACAGATGGATTGTTTTGGAAACTAGACGTGTATCCTGGGTTGTGGATGTTAAAGATTGGTGAACTTATGATGACGTTATTAAGGATTAAATAGAAGTCGTAATGTCTCAATTAAATTGAACATCATGCAGAGAAAAGTGGCATTTCTTTATATCACTTACTCACCAATGGATGCTCTGCAGTGAATGGGTGCCGTCAGAATGAGAGTCCAAAGAAGCTTATAAAAACTTCACATTGATCCAACCCACTCAAGTCCATCAGTTAATGTCTTGTGAATCCAAAAGCTGCATGTGTGAAAGAAATTCATTCACCATTAAGGCATTTTAGCTTCAATCTAAAGTCTATAATCAATCAAAACGTCTGAATCAGGAGAGAAATATGCACAGATCAATATGTAGGTGGACTTTGATGTGAGAGGACAGAGGAAGCATTTTTATGGATTATGAACTTGTATTATAGCTGGAAGCAATGCCTCTTGATCATGCTTTTGTTTCCTAGACACAGCTTTTGACTTCTTTTTAAAATGTTAATGGATGGACTGGAGTGGTATGAATTATTTGTGGATTATTGTGATGCTTTTATCAGCTGTTTTAGGGTCTCAATCTGACGGCACCCATTCACTGCAGAGCGTCCATTGCTGAGGATGTGATGAAATGCTCAGTTTTTCCAAATCACTTCTGATGAAGAAACAAACTCATCTACATCTTTGATGGCCTGAGAGAGAAACATTTATATTTCTGAATGAACTTTGTACAAGTAAATCAAGGTGCTACTGTACAGACAGATTTTTTAAACATCATATTTTAATGCAGAACTTGCTTCTTTTTGGATTGATTACAAATCGTACAATGTCTAATAGCAATCCGGTTCGCTCAAATTGGCATTTCCTCACTCCGGTGTAGGAAATAACCGTCTCAGCAGACTGTGCACTGTGACCTCAAACCCAGCAGACTCATATGGCAAAGGCAGCTGTGAAAATCCACAGATTTCAGATTCAATCAAACTTCAGAGAATCTTAGACTGAAAAGCAAGTACTAAGTTCGGTCCACACTGAAGAAGTCAAGTGGTTGTGTGGGTTTGAAGGTAAAGAAACATGAAGCAGCGCTGAAGGATGACATGACATTGAATACTGGAGTAAGGATACTGAAAATTTAGCTTTGCGTGACACGAATAAAGCACATTTTACAACGCATTCAAATAGAAAACAGCTAGTTTAGATTTGGGCAATATTTCAAAATATTATGGCCTTGAGCACAAGAAAGAATACAGTACATAAAAAAACTTTTGATTGCTAGTGTGCTTAGAAACACACTGTGGTAAAGGTACCAGATATTTATATGCTACTTCAAGGATGTGTAGCGTACTATGGACCCATATTTCATAAAGAAGTGGCCTTGTTCATAACCATGATTCATATTTAAACCGCTATTGGTGTTACACAGAGGACAGCTGTGTGTATTTGAATGTTTTGGACATGCATGGTCAGCAGAGGGAGCTGTAATGTCCACGCTTTAATACATTATGGCTTGTCCTGATACAATGTGAAGACTATTCTAGATTCACTTAGCCATATTTGAAGGCAGCATTGCATCTTTATGTTCTGTGGAATAAATAAAAAGCGGGCTAAGAAATGGTAAATATTCTAGCTGTATATAATATTAGAGTATAGCAACATGCCAATGCCAGACTTTATTGTGCTGTCTATGTAGACAGTAGACAGCGAGGGTTTGGAACAGAGTCAGAGTGTTTTGTTAGCACAGATCTGGTCTGACCCTGGGCTTGTTTCTTTGCTCTGAACATGCTGAGCATGTGTCTGTATTTAAGGCTGACTACTTTGACAGCTAAATTCAGTTAAAAACAGGAAATGTGCTGCCATCTACTGTTTAGAAATATACACACATCTCGACCGTGCAAACACAATCAGCATCTTTTTCTTTTACCAGTAAAATGATTAAACATTTTATATATCCCTATTGAAATGCAAAAATGTATTTTCACCATGAGGAAGTAAGCTATTCTCTGGTAATGACCCATTTATTTCTCATATTCCAACAGGCATTTGCATTAGTAACTTTACTTGCATGTTGGTGCAGGCTTTTATGATACTGGCCTAAATAAGCCCTAGGCTTTAGGTTTCTCTCACAGGAACCCTGAGAAGTCGATAATGAACATCATGCATAGCACACAGTGCTTTCAAAGTCTTTGCATTCTCACAGATACATTTATCTGAGAGAGACCTTTAGTAACCTGTCTGCTCTCAGTTGAGTTTCCACTGGTTGGGAAGGTGTCTGTACAAATTCTGCGTCACAGAAAGAAATAATTTCCATACTAATGAATGTCACCCTTTTCAGTCTTCCAAGGCTCTGCTGACAGTGTACAGGGTCACTCGGCCTGCTGAGTGCTGAACGCTCCTCTAAATGTTACCTTCGGTGCGCTGACATTATGACAAATGACAAAAGACATGATGTGGGTGAAAGGCTATCGTTTTAATTGAACAAACACTCCTGTTGGTCCGGATGAGACTTGATCCGAGTTACATCACTGGACTCAGTCAGGGACGAGTATGAGCGGCGATACACAGACAAGAATCGACATGTCGCAGATAGCTGCTGATGTACATGTCCATATAATAACTATATGTGCTTTTATTATAATTGTGAGGCCAAGCATTAAATTATGAAAAAGAAGGAAAATGTCTATTTTTATATATATTTTTATTTCATATGTACATGTTTTTTTTTCTTCTCATCAGCAAAAGACGTCTTCACAATCCTACAAAAGAAAAAGAAAGAGTAAAATTAGTAATAAAAAAATGGCATATAAATGCACCAATTATTTATTATTATGAGGTAAATATTAGCCTACAAGAATGGTTACTCTAAGTCATATCCAGGACCACTCAGTATGAGTTTTATGGTCTTAAATACTTTTATTTTCCCAAAACTTGAATCACCTCAGACCCCAGAGGGTTAATGAAAACTTAAATAAAATAAATAAAAATCCCCCTCAAACTATTAAATATCCTATCTTAGCCACGCATTAAATATGCATATTAAAAAATGACAAAAACTGCATGAAACTATACTTATAAAATCGAATTAAACATTAACAAAAACTGTAATAGTATATTAATGATTCTAGACACTGCTTTAAGCCATTAAAGTGCTTCATTATATTTTTTAATAATACAATTAACTTTTTTTTTATACCCTTCACCTCTGTAAAATGAGAGGGAGATACACAAAAATGACCAGACAAACTAAACTGTCTAAAAAAGTTTAATTAAAACTTTTTACAAAAACTATAATAGTATATCAGTAAAATACTAAAATAGCACTGCTTTAAAACCATTAAAGTTATTCATAAACTATAATTCTTGGCAGAATATATTTCTTATTTTTAATAATAAAAATAAATCGTTATAAAATTTTCCATTTTAAAATGGGAGAAAAATGCAGTATTAAATAACTAGACACTACAGATTCGTTCTACAAATGTGTAAATAATAATAATAAAATAATAATTAAACAAACAATTCTTTCACCGACAAACAGGATATTAACTTTCTGCATTAATATAGGATTCAACTAAGACTTGGTTGCTGCATGTATGTTTTATAATAGCTTTGAAAGTGTCTTATCAGAGCTGTAACATTCTGGAATGAGTTCTCACCTTTTGAGAGGGATCCCACATTTTTCTGTTCCTTATTTGGGACTAGAGCACATGCAGAGAGGAAGAACAAGGAACAGGTGTCAGTCGGCCTGAAATAGTTCTAACAATCCAAGCAACATGCTTTAGTGTTTTCTGAGGTGAGATCTAGCAGCGGATGTCTGAGGACTCATCGGGGTCTAACGCTGCACAGTCAGGCGGATGTAATTTAGTCTCTCCGCTGGTACACGTTTAGAGTCATAACCAGTTTAATTTATGGGGAATAGCCACTTGGACACTTCCAGCAGCAGGGGCCGTAATCTCCAAGTTTAGTGCCCCCCATGTAAGGTCAGGCTCGGGGGGGAAGACAGATGTCTTGTCAAGACCCAAATAGATAGAGGACCAAATCTCTTTTTGGCAATCCAAAGATCCTTCTCCAAACCAAAAACTCTAAACTGTTCTTCTGTGGTAAATTTTTTTATGACACGCATGATAAAGATGACTAGATGTGTAAAATAAAAGTGCAGAGAAAATATACTCAAGTTGGTGTATGGGTAATATATAAATTAAATGTAATGTTTTGTTAAATATAATTATATATATATATTTTTTTTTATTTTTTATTATTTTTTTTTTATTTTTTTGCAATATCAGTACCAAAGTCTATTTTTGAGTCAAAAATAAATAAAAAATCAGCATGAAATGTATGTCTTATTGTACAAAATCAACTATATTAAATGGTACATTTATATATATGATTTAAAAAAATAGAAACTGTATTGTTAAACATTTACTTGTGTCAAAAACATATTTCAGTGAGAGAAAAAAAAGTTTCAAAGCAAAATAAAGGCTTTTGCAGGCCTAAATGAATGATCATTTTTGCTTTGAATAATTAGTAATAGTATTAAATATTATTATAAAAAAAAAAAATTATTTATGCTGATAATTTTAATATAATATGCTGATGTGCTTCTCAAAAAACATTTCTGATAATTATCAGATTGTGTTAAAACCAGTTGTGCTGGATCCTAAATTAGACGTATTTCTGGAGTTTTCAAAGTTTAAAAGAATAGCAAAGTTTGTGACATCATAAATGTCTCTGTCACTTGCAATCAATGCATCATTACTGAATAATCCTTACTAACCACAGACTTTTGAACAGCAGTGTAAGTCTTAAGCGCTGCAATGAAGCTTTACACTCCTGAACATCTAAAAATAGACTGACCTGTATGAATGTGGGTGTAACTTATTTCTTATCAGCATCAGCAATCACAGGCTCTGTTGGGAACGAAAGCAAGAATGCAGTTCAGTTCACAGACTTTCCAAACATTACGTGCAGGATAAATTATCACCAAAACAAACACGCATGTTAACCATCCAGCGACACTCCAGTTTTATCTCAGACACGTGCGAACTCTTGTTCTGTCTGTTCTGTCTCTTCTTCTCTGCTTTCAAAAGGCTGTAAATCATTTTACAACATCAATAAATCTGTCCCACCCAGTGAAGACACATGTGGAGTGATAACCTAACAAACATAAGAACAGGTCCCAGATTGGGACATAGCTTGGGTTGCATTACCCTGATATTACATGTCAATAAAGTGATGCTCCATGCTACACCAACGGCCATCTGACTATCCTTACAGTATCATCTGATAGACCCATTTTACATATTTATCTTAAGCTACTTGCTTTTCAGTGCTAAATATAAACCTCCTATGTCTGGAATCAACACAGTTAACATACTGTATAGAGCTTCTTTTCAGCACTTGCCAAAAATTCTTGATTTTCATTTATAAATCATTCATATGTATTAGTCACACACATCTGCATGATGTAATGTTCTCTGTTACTTTGCACATAAATTAATATAACATGCAATCCTTTTGAATATTTAAATGGACTGTAATTCAATTAAGTCTTTTTCCAGTCATTCATGGCTATGTGTAGAAAATGATTTCACAGCCACTGTACTCCTAAAGAATAAGTCAAAGCTGAGAATAATTACTGTAGATGATGCGTTTAGTCATTTTCATGACTTTCCCAGTCAAAAGATTTCTATGGCTATGAAAAACCCTCTTTTAAGTTGGTTCATAATGCTGTCAATCACGACTGAGACTATCACGGACTCATCACAACTGGAATGACATTTTTGCATGTTCCAGAGAAGACCAAAAACATATCACCGACTCCTAAAGACACACTTGTGTTAGGTCTAAGCTGGTCACTTACGTTTAACCTCCAGTTTGCAGCTAATCAAGGCCTCTCCGTGCTCGTTCCTGGCCCTGCAGCTGTAGACGCCACCGTCAAAGTTACCGGGCTTGCGGATCTCTAGGGAGCAGATGCCCTGGTTGTTGATTTGCCTGAACTTAGGGTCGTCACCAATAATCATCTGATTCTTCATCCACTCGATCTTGGGCTGCAAAAAAGTCAGAAAACAATAAAAATTTGACATTTGGAGTCTATAATTGGTAAAAAGAGCTATTTCACAATAACGGCCTCTTCACATACTCTTACTGGAAGTGATGGTTGTTTTAATTATTAATATACTTTTCACAATGAGAAAAAAAATGTTGTTTTAAGAGCTGCTCACTGAACGGTTCTTTAGGGAGCCACGAATGGTTCTTCAATGGCATCACTGCACAAAACGCTTTTGCATTTTTTATGAGTGGAAAAGAATTGAGAGCAATTTTGTTTCATTATTTCATATATTTACTTAAAATTTTTTTTTCCTTTGAGCTAAGTTACACAACAATATGTGACCCGGACCACAAAACCAGTCTTAAACTGCTGGACTATATTCAGAGCAATAGCCAAAAATACATTGTATGGGTCAAAATGATGTATGCCAAAAATCATTAAGACATTAACTCATGTTCCATAAAGATATTGTGTACATTTCCTATTTTTGATTAGTAATATGCACTGTTCAGATCTTCATTTGGACAGTTTTAAAGGCAATATTTTCTTGCATCTAGATTTTCAAATAATTGTATCTTGGCCATATATTGTCCTATCCTAACAAATCATACGCCAATGAAAAGCTTTTTTATTCACTTGTGAACTTAAAAGCCACTAGGCTTTTATTCACCAACCAAAGCCATGTTTACATGCATTTGGCACTTGAAGAGTGTTAATTTTGGACACTTTCTTCTGTGTGTCTGTTAGATCCCAGTGTCATGGCCTCCACATATCAGTGTTTAGAAGCTCATCCTATCATACTGATGCAGGAATCTCACTTATCCAGCTCACACTGTCCCCCGTCTAGTTATCTTCCCCTCTACAAGCTGCACTATCTCTGTTGGCATGTTAGTGGCGGATTCCTTCATTGAACTGTTGAACAGCTCTTGATAGATTAAGTGTTGATTTTGTGATGGATTTTATTACAAAATAGCCATCAACACCATCTTTACAATAATGTAACACATTACTGAACTGAAGCTGGACTGCTCATAAGGTTTAACGGATATAGGAGTCAGATGATGTTTACACCTGAAGTGATTCGGGTGATCTCATTCAAAGTTCATCAGATGTTCTGAAAACATATTATAGGAATGTTGGAAATGTTTCATTTTAGAATTTAGAGATCATGAGAACGTTACTTTCGAACGTTCTTTAAACCATTTGAAATTCGTAACCCTGTCAGAACATTCTGAAAACTATTTCCAGCACTATTTTGTGCTTAAAACCATGTACCTTAGGGGTTCCCCTAACGGAGCAAAGCAGCTTGGTGTTATAGCCAACAGTAGTGCTGCGGTCTGCCAGGGCGGTGGTGAATTTGGGAGCCTGGCTGAAGTCATGTTCCTTATACTCTGGAGGCTTGTAGTCAATGCCTATAAAAGCAAACCATGAAAATCAGTGAAGTAGATAACAAGAATAGCCACTGGATGCCTGAAAAACACTGCAAGACTTGTGAGAACTAAATTTAAAGTACTAAAAATAAAACCACTTTTGATGATAACTTAAAAAATGAAAATGTAATTTTCAAATTACAAAAGCACACAACAAAATTACTAAAATATTTTTCTAATGAAAACAGTGGAAATAAAACTCATTTCAAAATATTACTACAAATAATATAATAGTACATAAGGTTATTTTGAGTGTCCTCTTTATTCTAACTATAAGTAACTTTGTAACTACATGTGAACTACATGCCTGCTAATTCAACTCTCAGAGTAGACTGTTAAGGTAGGTTTAGGGTTAGTAGAATAAGCTGATATATACTTCTAACATTACTCAGTCAGACTCAGTATGTTGTGAACCCATCAAAATAAAGTGTTAGAAGTTATCTAGCAGCAGATATTAAGCAGCTCTTATGACCGCTAGTTAACATGTAGTTCCAAACTTACTTACTGTTGGTAGAAAGTCTAAAGTTGACTCGAAATAAAAACCATACATAATACAAAAACATTATACGCATAAGCAGTGCGTACGGAAAGTATTCAGACCCCCTTACATTTTTCACTCTTTGTTATATTGCAGCCATTTGCTAAAATCATTTAAGTTCATTTTTTTTTCTCCTCATTAATGTTCTTTTTAACCTCTCTTCATCTGTTCTACCCCGATAACTCAGTTTAGCTGGATGGCCAGCTCTAGGAAGGGTTTTGGTCGTCCCAAATGTCTTCCATTTAAGGATTATGGAAACCACTGTGCTCTTAGGAACCTTAAGTGCAGCAGACATTTTTTGTAAGCTTGGCCAGATCTGTGCTTGCTACAATTCTGTCTCTGAGCTCTTCAGGCAGTACCTTTGACCTCATGATTCTTATTTGCTCTGACATGCATTTTGAGCTGTAAGGTTTTATATAAACAGGTGTGTGGGCTTTCCTAATCAAGTCCAATCAGTATAATCAAACACAGCTGAACTCAAATGAAGGTGTGGAACCATCTCAAGGGTGATCAGAAGAAATGGACAGCACCTGAGTGTCACAGCAACTCTGAATACTTAGGACCATGCCATATTTCAGTTTTTCTTTTTTAATTAATGTTAAAAATGTTTTTCTGGCAATGTGGGGTGCTGTGTGTACATTAATGAGGATAAAAATGAACTTAAATGATTTTAGCAATGGGCTGCAATATAACAAAAAGTGACAAATTTAAGGGGGTCTGAATACTTTCCGTACCCACTGTACATTCAGTACTAATATATATTATGTGCATGGGAATTAAACTTTTTACTTTCCCTCAAAAAGGAAGGGATCACAAGCGATGCATTTATGATATTAAAATATATTTATTTATAATATTTATTTACAAGTAGTTCTGGCATCTGGCAAGATGCGATCTACATTTGCTTTTAAAATTTGTCTGAAAGGGAACTTACCCACAGCTCTGTCACCAAAATATCAGTGATGCTGCCGATAACAGACACAAAATCAAAAATATTCCAAGCGTCTCGGAAATAATTCTGCAGAGAAAAAAAGGAGAAAGACAGACAAGTGCATTAGAAAGCTGTTTTTCTAAAACAGGTCTAATTGAATATCAGGACATATGAGTTAATAGTGGGTGATATATTTAAGTGCGATGAGTAATCTGAAAGTGTGAATGTGATTAAAGAGACTTACTCGGGCACCAAAGGCAATGATTTTCAGAACACACTCCATGAAGAAGAGTGTGGTGAACACTATATTCAGGTTCTTCAGGACGGCATCGTACATCTCAGGGGCCTGATTGTACTGAAAAACACGCACAAAGAAATTTTAGACCCTAACGGATAAACAAGGACATTACTGATGCAAAGGGAGGAAGAAGAAGCATGTACCTTCATCATAAGGACGATGGTGTTGAGCGCTATGAGAGACATGATACTGTATTCAAACGGAGGTGACACCACAAATTGCCACATTCGATATTGAAAGCTTTGCTTGTTCTGAGGCATGTGGCGCGTTAGAGGTTTGGCATTTATAGCAAAATCAATACAGGCTCTCTAGAAGACACAGAACAACAGAAAACAGTAAAAACAGCATCTAACGTATCACGTTGCATGTTTGTTGCTGAATAGTAACACTATGGACTTCCTGAATGTGACTAAATATAAATACTATGAGAGAGCAAATGTGACCAACTGAATCAAAGATGCTTTTGACCCAGAAAAGTCTCAGTTTTCTTATCATTTAATTATTATGCTTCTACAGAACACTGTTATCCATCAAATTATTTTAGAGATATAAACTCTAAAAAGGAGCTAATTACTAAAAATCTATTTTCATGCATATATTTATATTCATATAGTTCATTTTATAAAGGAATATATTTAATATATTGTATAAACATAACATATTGACATCAACATAATTAATGACAGAAGTTGAATTTTTGGGTGAACTATACTTTTAATTACATGAAACTATTTCTTATTGAACTACTTTTTATGAATAATGAATAAATCTGGACACTTGGGATGAACTACAGGATTGAAGGATTTATCAGTTGTTGCCTTAAATTTTGGTCTAAATTAGGCATTTATGTTTGCTGAATAAGTAAATACACTTGTAAATACCTCATTCTTTTCAAGGCTGTAGTCCTCCATCATCTTGTCTCCTTGCTCCTGGAAAGTGATGATGATGAGAGCTACAAAGATGTTTACGAAGAAGAAGGGGAAGACAACGAAGTACACCACGTAAAAGATGGACATTTCCATCCGGTACCCCGGGCTAGGGCCCTGGTCCTCATAAGTGGAGTCCACCGAGTGCTTCAACACTCTGAAAGAGAAGTGCCAAAAAGAGGTAATGACATAAAGGGAGAGATAATAAGCCACTTGTGATTTATGAGCAAGTCAACTCACTGCGGCCATCCCTCTCCGGTGGACACAGTAAAGAGAGTAAGCAGGGCCCAAAGCACGTTGTCGTAGTGGAAATCGTACTTCTTCCACTCCCGCTTCTGTGATTTCACCTCGTTATCGCGCTCGTACACCAAATATTCACCCCTGAAACAAAAACGCATTTTAACAATTCAGGCTTTTTTCTTTAGGATGGGTGAGTATTCACGTATTATTGTGGCCCATGCTGCCAACGTTTACATGCAAAATTTTTGATAGTGTAAACTAACAGAAATCACAAATCTTTCATCGCTAGTAATCTTTACTTACTTGCAGTCACGGAGAAACTCTTTGGATTCGTCGGTGCAGTAGAAGAATCGTCCCTTAAAAAGCTGCACAGCCACCACAGCAAAGATGAACATGAACAGCATGTAGACAATGAGGATGTTCAACACGTTCTTCAGGGAGTTCACTACACAGTCAAACACCGCCTGGGAGAAAGACACATGAATATAGCAGGCCAACATGGCTAACAAAACAAGATAACATATAACATAGCTGCGCAGGTGGTATGAATTTCACCTTACTTTTAGTTTGGGAAGACGTTTGATGGTCTTGAGTGGACGTAGCACCCTTAGGACCCTCAGAGACTTGATGATATTGAGGTCTTTTCCCTTACTGCTCCCCCTGTGGATTGGAGGCAAACAACAGGACATTAGCATGCTGCACGGTGAGATACAAAGAGAAATAAGGACTTCTTGAGCACATTTTACTTCTTGACCATTCCTTGGGCTTCCAGTTGCTCTTATCATAGAAGCTAGTTTCAATATCATCATGCATATGAAGTTAACATCACAGTATCTATCATGTATTAGGCTTATTTCTGTGGAATTATCATCAAAAATCTTTCTGTTCTTCAAGCAAGTTGTCAGATTCACAACCATCGTACGCTTTCGCTCAACTTGTTACCTTTTGTGGGCATTCCAAAAGCATAGCACATTCATGTAAGTATCAAAACTGTCAGGCATTTTCTGGCGCAATGCCCAGCCAAACCTCTTTCTTTCTTTTTTTTTGGTTTTTAGCTGTGTTAGAGCAGACAGGGGAATGGAGGTCTGGGATATGAAGGCTGTTTGTGTTAATCATAGGTAACATGACAAGACTGAAGGTTCACTGAGATGCAGAAAACTAGTGGACATGAGTCCATCTGTATCTTGTCCCTAGAAGAACTTGAAGCTCAAACCAGGAGACAAAGACAAGTTACAAGGACATGTCGTTGCATCCAAACCAATAAGGAAACAAAAGAAAAGAACTGTTGATAAAACTCCTGCCTACAAAGCACAGAAATTATGGCCATTATAAAGAATTTTGAACTGGCCGTTTTGAAGAACTTAATGTTTAGCATCACATTGGCCAAAGTCTGTCTACACTGGATGCATCAAGTTGCTTATACCAAAATATTTACTAATATGGACCAATGAGGTGTAATACAGTGTGTGTATATATATATATATAGTAGACTTTGCATGGGTTAAAGATCAATACATTTTATAAAAACAAAGAAATGAATTAATAAATTAACAAAGGGATAATACTTAGGTTATTTAAGGAAATAACTAATAAAAAAGTATTAAATTAATTAATTACTATTTATTAAAGCAATAAAACAACTGTGGATATATAAATATTGAGGTTGTTTACATTAATAATGTGATTCTTTAAATTTATAACTAATAAAATCCATATTAAAAAATGCAGAATAAAAAAAACAATAAACAAATAAATATTGATTTTAATAATGGGGATATTTAAATACAGAACTAAAAACATTAACCATAAGTGTCCAGTGTACACAGTGTTAGCCATCAAGGACGAATCTTTATTGACTCAAAGATCAGTCCTGTGAATGTGGCAGAGGTATTTTTTTAAGGATTTATTCCGGTCCCAAACACAAACAGAGAACTCTTCAATCAAGCGGCCAAGACAGCTGTCTTTAACTATGAACTTCCAGGCAAGTCTCAGCGGAAGACTGGCCAGCTCATGGCAGATTGATTAAGTCAGAGCATTGGAAAAGGTCCAGGTTACCAATAATCAATTACTCGCTCCCGACTGTGCTCAGAGAGAGTTGTGCAAGTACCGTAAGCAGTGTGCAAAAGAGTGATCTCTTCTGTAACTTGTTCAGTTGTTTAGGTCCACAGATGGACCTGTTAGAGCCAATGTAAGTCACAGCAGAATAAAACAAGCAGTGGAATGGAGAGAACCAGAGCAGATGAGCAAAGAGGAAGGGAGGATGGTCTGGAGGGAAAAAGAAAGAAAGAGAGAGAAGCCATCACGTGAGCGGGACGGTAGCTGTGCGACAATAAGGAGGGGAGACTTTACCGAGAGAGGCTCCTGTTGGTCACCAAGGCGTAGACATAAGAGAGGGTCAGAAACAGACAGCGGAAGGGAGAAAGAGACAGAAAAGAGAGGAATACACACACAGAAAATACAGAAAGAGAGACAGAAAAAGAAACAAGAGAGTGGCTTGGCAGAGGAACAACATCAATATGAGAGACAGACAGACAGAGAAAAAGGACCAACAAAAAAACCTCAGCGAATGATTTAAAGAGTTGGAAGCCTCCATGTTCAGATATCTTGAAGTACAAATCAAACCAAACCAAATTAAAGATGCACCAAGCAGTGTTTTACACCTCTGACAAGTGTCAAATTATAAATTATTGCTGGATTAATCCACAGTAGATAAATGCTTGAATCGGTCATCAAAAACAAGTGCTTTCAGGGGATTTGTGTAATGTATAAAGGTGTCAATATTAAAACTTTGATTAATGCATCTTTAAATTGTGTATTTAAAAATTCTATAGACATACATAATATAATTGACCACTGCTAAGCACCACCTACTTGATTACTCTTTGCCGCTCACATAAGCTTTAGAAAAGGATTTTCCTGAGAAACATTTTACTGAACTGTGCATTATCATCAGTCCACATATGCATCTTTGCATATTGGTTTACATGGTCTGTAAACTGCTGTTGTGTTACGATTGCTAATGCAGGTTGGCCAGTAATGCTAGGGAGGGCTTAGCAAAGGGTCAGTTAGCATAACTGCAGACAGAGAAGATCATAATTATCTGTTTATTTCACAACCAAGCTCATTATCTGAGAAAAGATCAGCACTCACCACTGTTGTGTTATAGTGAGTACTACAGCATCTGATCTCTCCTCTAGAAAGTCTATTACTGCTTACACACTTGTTTTTAATAAGGATGCAAAAATTCACTTTACATTTCTAGTTGAATATATTTAAAAATCTAAAAAAATTTTTAAATACAACTTTTTTGTAACAACTCTTTTGAACAATTGAATGCATCCCAAATTGCAGTGTATGTATATATTATATATATACTTTACAAATTATATTACACACATTATATATGCTGTTAAATTTATATCATTAATTATATACACAATATTAAATACCCATGTTAAATGTATATAGTTAAAGATATAATAAATATAAATTAATAAATATTGATATATAATATTACAATATAATAAAATCAAAGTGTGCTGATCTGTTAATTAAATTGAGCTGCTTTATTAATGATTAACTCATGCTCAATTGCTGCACACACACACACACACCTGAGCCTGCTGCTCTTTTTATATTGACTCTGACAGAATCATTCTCATACACTAATGCCTGCCAGGTATTTGGCAGGTCTTTACTCTGGGCCTGTACCCATTCAATAACCGAGGATTCAAACTTGTCACACTTATAGATTAGGACAACCCACTGCAGTAGAGGAGAATCCTCCCTCTGCCATGCCAACTCTAAAAGCAGGGGGAGATTCTCGGCACCTTAGCACACTGTATCAGACACACGAGCCGGAATGGAGGTGGAATCCATAAATCACTGCAGTGGAGCCAAAATGGCCGCCACACTGCAGTCACCTCAAGGTGGCAGTGTGGGATAGTATTTGTTTCAGTAACTATCAAGCAGAACATACAGTCCTCAACCCAAATCTACAGCGGATATTGGGTTACATGCTTCTCAGGTATTTGTATTGACTTCATTCAAAGAATGAAGGTGGCAAAAGCATAATCATTTGTTGAGTCGTTTCGTTTTTGTGAAACTAATACACGAGCAAGCCTTTTCTCCACCTATCCAAGGTATTCTGGGTAATTTGAGATGCTTGTGTGTCATGTGACCATGCCTATACCCAGAATGCATCCATTTAGAAAGCATCAGGCAGTGGAGAGAAAAATGTTCACCCAAAAACATATTCATGTTGCATCAAACCTGCATATTGTTAGCTTTATGCATGTGTCAAAATAAATGTACAGGTTTGAAACAATATGGCAGTGAGTAATTAATCACAGGTAATAATGAAAGGGCATAACCTTTCATTTAATGTGTCTGTGAGTGCGAGAGAGAGAATGAGATAAACAACAACAAAAGAAGAACGAACGTCAAGAAAAATAAAAAATATCAGTTTTAAGGAACAACTGTCAACCTGGAGTCCTCTTTCTTTCTATTCCTTTTTCATTAACATATCCTTCTATATCTCTTGCTCTCTCTATCTCTCCACATCTCTTGTGGTCTCTCTTTTTCACTCACTTTGTCAGACTCAACAAATGGAGGCCCAATTGATAAACAGCTTGACAGCTGGAGTCTGTCCAAGAAAGCTTAGTGCTGATGGAGGGAGAGGGGAGGAGAGAAAGAGGAGAAAAGGAAAGGTGAAGGGGGTAGGAGAAGAACTCTTTTTAGGAATGAGAACAGGAAGTGACACAGGACAGAAATAGGGTTGATGTGGTGGAGATGCTACATTTAGTTTCAGGTCAGGGGATGGGGACGCTGCTTGTGAAGTGATTTTTAACTCAAAGAAGGGTTTAAACCTATCGGCAACATGTATGTGACGATACGAGCTGATAGGTTTCACTTCAGGCATTCGGCTAACAAACAGTCACACATAACAGCATACTACATACTTTCTTTTTGCTAATATTTCAAGAAGTACAGAAAAAGGTTTTAATCATCAAGTTATTAATGTTTTATACCAATAAATAAAGAATATGAATGAATACATTTAAATGAAAGACAATACTGTTCAAAAAGTAGGAGAAGTTGAATGTTTTGGAAAGAAATATAATAAGTTCAGCAAGCCTGCATTGATTTGATTAAAATAATAATAATAATAATAATAAACAATTTTAAAATAAAACTGATAATTGTTTGTTTTTCTAGCAGTCTTTGATGAATAAAAATTTCTAAAGAACAGCCTTTATTAAACAAATTTTTTGTAACATTATAAATGTCTTTACTGTACTTTTTAAATCAACTTAATGCATCCATGTTCAATGAACGTTAAAACTAAAAATAAAAAACTGATCCCAAACTTTTGAACAGTAATGTATATATTAATATATAATTTTTATAAATACAACACAATATTAAATTAGAGGCCACTCTATGTATGCTGATAGTTTGACTGGTGTAAATAATCATGTCCACCTTCCTCAGTCTCCAAAGTAAAAAAATTTAACATATTTAATTTAATTTAAACAGTCAAGCAAACGACAGTTTAAAGGGGGGAATACATGCACTTTTGTATTTATGGGCCAAAAATCTTATGCATTAACTGCTTTTTCATGCATTTCTCCAGTGCATTTCTCTTTACTTGGCAGCACTGCATGGGACTCGCACGGGAAGTAGGGCTATGTTTGCAAGGAAGTGCGTTTTTGGTTGGAAATGAAAGATAACCTAGTTAAGTTTTCCAAAAGAATTCAGCGTTACATGAACAGAGGATGCCATTTGTTTTTTCAGGTCAGCAACGGAGATTTACAGGTGTGTTTGTTGATAAACATTTTATAAACAAGGCCCAGTTCGACACTGGATTTGCACATTGTTTGATACTAAAAGATGGATCAGTCCCCGCTATAAAAGTTCCCCCTCATGATTCAGAACAGCAGACGGTAATTGAAACGGCATCATGTCTTTGTTTTGTTGGCAATTGGCGCAAGTGCTCGTCACTCCTTAGTTCCGCCCACACAGCATACCTCCAGGAGCTCCGCTTTTTTCAGAGAGAATCATAAAGCTCTATCCTTCTTTTAGAAATATGATTAAACTAAACTTTTTAGAGATATGAAGGACGCAGTACTATTCTATAGGCACTCAAGATTAACATGAGATTGGGTAAAACTGTGTGTGTTATGCCCCCTTTAAGACAAGGTTATTGGTTAGATAGAAAAGCATTACCAAAGTTAAAATGTCGCATATAATAATAATAATCATAGTAGCAATAATAATATATTACGTTCAATAATTTGCATATGGATTGGCTTAAAGGTTAAGCCTTTAAGGCAAGCTAGAGAAATTGCATAATGCATAAACAAAATCAAAACTTTTAACAGGGAATTTATTTACCTAAATCTATTTCTTTTTTTTTTAAATAATGCCACTAAATAATAACATCAGAATATGTAATCCCTATTTATAAGTGAGCAGACACTTGTCTTGTATACACATGCATGTAATACAGGCCTATGAGACTGAGGAGGATGTACTAGATCATGCATGCAGGCCTAAACAAGAGTAAAAATCATTCCACACTCAGAGCCCCATTAGTGTTTACTCTTTCTTTCTCAGTGACTAACTGATCTTCCCGCTTTAGGATTCAGCTTTATTCTTCAACCAGTCTCTTTTTATCCCCAGCTGCTCCTCCCCCAGGCCATGCAAAGGAAAGAAACCAGAGTACCTGTGGCAGGACTGGCTCTCGCTGATCCAGACATGGAAACCGCCTGGGCACTAAAGGGCTACAGGTGCCTGGAGACCCCTCACCCCCACAGGGCCCCAAAGGGCTCAAAACTACCCTTTTCAGCAGAGGGAAAGTGTGAGGGGACAGGTTTTTGGTGAAGATTTGCTTGGTGGAGTAATGGCAGATGAAAAAGTGAACTAGAACTAGAACAAAAATAACATTCTACTAAATAAATACATGTATTAGTAAAAGTTTTTTTGCTTCATATTTTGTGTAAAAGAAATGTTAATTTAATTTATTAGTAAAAGTCGATTTTAAATTTGATTTATCTACAAATATACTTCTTCCTAATTTTGTTTGGAGAAATAATAATACAGAAATAAAAAAAATGCTCACATATAGAATGAATGTGCGATAAAATATATGTTGTATATATAAAGTATATGTTATAGCACAAATAATTAGGCCTTGAAGGAATTTAATGAGAATTGAAAATGTTTAAGATGCGACTGAAATCTCTAACTGTGGAATCTTGTAAAAACTGAGCACGGCTTGCCAAAATGTTAAGTTCTCTTCAGAAAATGATATGTGAGATTATCATATATCTAAGATCTGTGCAGCATTCTCCAGTTGTTGTCCCACATCTGCCTAGGAACAACAATTGATATCACTAAGATTATATTTGCTTTTCTCAGTTTTATTGTTTCGGAAAAATATTAATTTAATTTTAAAGTTCATTTATTGATGGAAACCATGGTTAAAGAATGAAAGGAAAGGTGCTCTGACAAACCGCTTAGCACAAAGAAGGACTGAGTATGAGATAATATGAATGATGAAAGTCAGGCAGAGGTTTGTGTGGATCTAAAGGCAGGAGTTGGATGGGAAAGAAACAAAGGGGTTATCAAAAAAGCTGGGGGAGCTGATCGGTCAGAGAGAGAATAGAAACAGACAGGCTGGTCCTGACAGAAAGTTTGATCTGTGTGTTTGTGTGAGTGTGTGCAAAGTGGGAAAGGCCTTCATCTTTGTGCCTGATTGAGTGAGACAGAATGCAAAGTGACAAAAAATAGAGATGTGAGTCTAGAAGAAGGGCAAACAGTGCTGACAGGAGAAGAAAAGAGGAAGAGACCAAGAGAGAAAGGGGTAGAGAGTACTGGCGAGGCTCCAGGGTGGCAGTGGGGCAACAAAGAGACGATAAGGGGCAGCAGGCAGAACTTCAGGGGCAGGAAATGGTGGGATAAAGGGCACTTACGTGAAGGCAAAGGCTACCAGGGCACCACTAACCACTACAAAGTCCAGAAAGTTCCACAGGTCACGAAAATATGAGCCCTCGTGCAAAACCAAGCCTAACACCACCATCTGAAACACAGAGCACAGGATCAAAGCAAAAACAGAAAATGAACGCACCTATACAAGTCACTGCCGGCACACTTTACCTTGATGAGCATCTCGAAGGCAAACACAACAGTGAAGACATAGTCAAAGTAACGCAATACCTGGATAACAGGAAGAAAATACAGTAAAAATGTCACATTATGCCTTAACATGACTTTGGTTAGGACACAAAACATTGAGAACAGTCGTCTTACGTTGTTTTGAGGTGACTCCGGCCAAACCGGATCTTCTGCAGCCAAAGCAATGCTGCTCATGGCAATGACTGACAGAATACACATCTCGAAATAACGTAGCGTCAGGATGTAATGACAACATCTTCGGAACCTGAAAACTCACATTGGTTAGGATAAATACATTCACTTTGCACACATGCACTTATACAGATGAACACACACTTACGGGTTGGTAGTGGATAGGATGAAACAGGAACTGAACGGGGGAATGGGTTTGGGGCCATCTTCATCACCACCATTGTCTTCCTCCTCCTCTTTCTTTTCTCCTTCTTTAGCAGGCTCTGTGTTGGCATTCTTGTTCACTGCATAATAAAGGGAACGTAGGAAGAAGAAAGCAGACAGATATTCACAAGCGTAATCAAATATCAAACAGTACATTTGCTTTTTACAGTAAAACATGCACAAATGCACCCAAACGCAAAAGTGTAGTTATTACATGCACGTGAGGGTGTGGCAGTTTAGTCACCAGAATTATAGTCATCGCATCATCTATTTATAGCGTATATGCTAAAACATAGTATACTTTGGGTTTTATTCAGACAACAGAAATGAATATTCATTCTCTGTATGGTTGAATAATGCTTTTTAAAGCACCTAGAGTTTTCTGTAATCACACATGCACATATTCATCCCTCACCTTGCAGTTTGGCGTTAAATGAGGGGTAAATCGGAGGCATATCTATGGCAGTTTGGTCAAGTTTGCTGGGGGTTTTGGTGGAGTCAGTCAGAATGAGACTGCTGTCATGGAAATCTGGGCCACGCAGGTTCAGCAGGTTATTGGCCTGCTCTGGGTCACAGTAGGGGTCATAAAAGTCAGGGTCAGGGTCGTGGATGGCCATCTTGCTGCTATTTCGCAGATTGTCCAGATCCTCGCTGTACTGGCTCTCTGCATGAGGAAGACCTGGCTGAATTGGACGAGCTGTTGATAAACTACCCTCTCTACAAAACAAAAAAAAGGGAAATGTAAGAGGTTAATAGCTGAAACAGTTACAGTAAGCTGTATCTAATACATGATATATTAGTAAATCAATGAAAACGTGCTAGCTTAGCTTATGTTATTTTTTTTTTTAGTTAATGTTTTTAGTTTTAGCTAATGATAATAGCCCTGAGAATGTTTGGATCAGGAACTTAATGCAGCAATACTAAATGTAAAAAAAAAAAAAAAAAATTTAAATCAATTAATTTAGATGAATCATGTAAATCTAATTCACCTATACACCTGTGCAGGGAAACACGGAACACTTACTTTCTAGCTCGATGCTGTCGATTCCGTTCTCTATCCCTCCTTCCATCTCCATCCCCATGGTTTCCATGGCGATGCCTCCTCTGCCTCTTCTCGTGGCCCTCCTCGCCTTCTCCTTCTGCCTCCCCTCTGCTGTGGTGTTCTCTGTGTCTTCTCCCTCCATCTTCATCTCTCCTTCTGTGCTGGTGGTGTCGGGGTCGTCTGTGTTCCCCTGCGCCCTCCACGCCCTCGCCTTCTCTCTGGGCACAATCACAGCCTGTCTCCCCCAGCTCAGGGTGGTGTAGGGATTGATGGCTGGAGTGGTGGTGATGGTGGTGATGATGATGACTGTGATGGTGGTGGTATCGGGACTGGTGCTGCAGGTATTCTTCACCCCTCTGCTGGTTTAGCTCCTGGGGGTTTGGTTCACCCGGTCGGGGCTTGTTGGTGTTGTTGTTTCGGTTCTCCTGAGGATTAACTACTAGTGGGCGGTCCAAGTGGGTCTTCATGTCAGGACGGTTGTGGTAGTTCATCTGAAAATAGAATACAATACATCTAGGCTTAATAAAACAACAACAAAGCTTTTAATGTACATTTAAGTCAAAAATTACTTTTCCAAGTGAAAAAACTGTGAACTGAGTTGACTCCATTCACTCTCTTAATACGTTATAAAAGCTGCTTTTTGTAAACTGAATATCCACTGAGATTAAAAATGGCTGTTATGAAAATTACTTAAAAGTTATAAAAATTGTATATTATTTTGTCTGAACCCCCCCCCCCCCCCCACCCACTAAAACTGTATATTATATATATATATATATATATATTTTTTTTTTTAGGTATGCTCACCAAGGCTGCATTTATGACTGTAAAAAAAGTGATATTATGAAATATCATTACAATTAAAAAAAAAAAAAAGTTTCAATGTTAAAATTATATTAAATAAGATTTTCAGGAGCCATTAATCCAGCCTTCGGTGTCACATGATCCTTCAGAAATAATTCTAATATACAATAATTTTTTCGTATTATTAAGTACCATTTCCTGTAATGAAAAAAAATGTGTTGCTTAATAATTTTCTGTAAACATGCTAATTTTATTTATTAGCATTCTTTTATAAAATAATGTCAAAATTGTCAAAAGAACAGATTATTTATTAGATTATTTAATCGCAATTATCAAAATACACAAATTTAAAAATTAAATTAAAAAGTGGGATTTTGTTGGTATTTTTTTTTATTGTCTAAATGTTTAATTGATATTTATTGTTTAGTTTTACATTTTTCTATAAAATTTTCTACTTTTTAATAAAATAGTGTTCTACACAGGAAATAAAACACTCCTCATTTGTGATCTACAATATGTCTCTTACCTTCCAGTGATCTTCTGCATCAAGTTCATTGTAAAGCGCCTCTCTGCTGGTCATCAGGTTCTGTCTGCGAATCTCACTTGTGCGCTGCTCCCACACTGACTTGGAACCCTTTGAGTTCTTCTGCTGCTCTTTGCTAAAGAGTAAAGAAATACAGAGAGACAGAAACGGAGAACAATTTTAACCCAGGGAGGAAGAAAAGCCTTTTTTTCTCCTCTAAAGCATCTATGAGCGATGACCCAAAGTGAAAGGAAATGATAGTGTCCCTTAGTCCCCAGCAAGAGAACATGGATGTGGCTCATGAATTCTGTGAAGGGACTGATGACATACTGAACAACAGCACTGAGAAATGTTCAGACAGACAAATAGGAAGAGAGGACAGAGATGGTTTGAGACCAAAACAGCGAAACAAGCAGCCGTGTGCTTGCAGTGCTGCTGTGGAAGAGACAGTGCGTGTCATCACAGCCAATGATACCTCAGCCTCAGTGTTACAACATAAAACTGCAGGTACAGCAGCTGGAAACATAAAAACACTCAGACAAAAACATGAGGAAGGCAGAAAGCAAAAGAAAAAGGGATACAAAACAAAAATAAAAATGAGTAAGTAAATGAATAAATACCAGTCCAGTAAACTGTCTGTGGCATCGATACGTTCAGATTTTACTGTAACTCTGAGGAGAGGGGGGTGAAACAAGGAACATAAAAACAACGCTGCCACAACTATCACAGAAAACAACTGACAAAAGTGAACAGGTGTCCCGTTCACTAATAGCAACTCGCTTGATCAGTCAGATAAGTTTATAAATGTCTTGGCATCAACCGGATAACCTTGCTTTTAAAAACAAGCTTCCAGGGTGAAATATTTCACTTCTTAAACCTACTTTATGACCGATCAACCAAATTCTTAATCCCAGGCTTGTGCCAAGTTATCCCAAAACTTATCTTACTAACCATGCATTTATTGTCTATTCACTAAACATCTTTACTATAAATGTATAATACCATGTCCTAACCAAACACAATAAAGTGACAACAGTAAAATCTCAAGCCAGGGGGCAGTGAAGAAATGGAAAGTATTCCCAGCTAAACGTGAAGTGGCTCATTCAGCATTTGTGACGTAAACCTTTTATTTCTCCAAACTAAAAACTGAAAGCTACTGAGCAACTTACAAACAGTAGAGCTTTTAAAAAATGAACATCCATGAAGTAAACACATATTAGACCAACAGATATAAATACTGTTATATAAATATAAAACCTTTATGCATAGATTTGGCCCATTTAACAGACACATCAGTTTAAGTTATAACAGCCCGAATAGGCAACCGACAATAACAACTTTGTGAACTAATCTAAACAGTAAAAATTACAACCTCTACATGTAGTTAAAAAAGCTAAACTTTTCATCATCCCTTTAGCATACTCAGTGTTGCTGCAATATTCATGTCATGGGAAGTTCAATTTAACATAGCTTAATGTGTCAAATGTGCCACTTAAAATGTATCTAACTGTAACTAAAATCTTTCTATAGTAATCTAGTAATCTCACTGCACGGCAACTATGATCATTTTATTTTTTAAATAGTTTTCACATTTATCTTGATTGAGAGGGAAGGTGTGTTTGACATCAAACATATTTTGCTTGATCATGATACATTATGCAGCATTATTAAAAGATGAAATGTATTGCGAGAAAATCACTGCATTATGCCTGGTTAGGTCACAGTGTAAGTATTAGCTGATTGTAATATTCATACACGAAAAAAAAAAAATAAAAATAAAAAATAAAAATAAACATTACTGACCACTTCTTGTAACAGAATGATGAAATAAATGAGGAATTAAATGCCTTTTTGCATCACACACAAAACCACAAATCACATACAGATACCACACATTCAATTGCAATTCAGCTTCCAATTTCCCTCATACTGTTTTTTAAGGCATGCCTTCAGGCAATAGATTTTTTAATGGTACTTTTTGGTCTTTTTGGGGGTTTAACAGCACCTGTTTGCTTTGTGCTTTACAACTGTAAGGAAATGAGCTACTTAGTCCTGCAAAATACCTAAGTTTTGCATTCTCTGCAAGAAAATTAAATCATATGGATCTGGAACAACAAAGCATGTTGTTTTCATTTTTGAGTGAACTATCACTTTAACAACAGAAATAAAAATGGCCCTAAGGGGGTTACATGCTGTGTGATAAGGCAGGTTTAAGCAAGTCTGCTGAAAAGTGAATTAGAGTGGATTTACTTACATACTATGATAAAGTTAAGCTGACAGAGTAAGCTAAGCTAGGCAAGAAGTATTTAAACCAGCTACGGTACCAGATCAAATTTATGTGACATAAGACATGGCCTCTTACAATAAGAAAGTTACAGTTTCAGACACTAGTGTATGAGTGTATTAGGGCTCATTTACTGTACAAATACAGTACATGCATATTCATTGTATTTACACATTCCTGAGTGTCAGGGTTGTCTTGTAAGTATTTCACCTTTTGATCATAAATATTTATGAAAAACTGAGTATGGCTTTGCTACGGTACGTGTGTTCCTGAACAAGCTATTACTTTCGGCTATTACTGGCACAAATGGCACGAGGGGGGTAAAGGGGCTGGTTGGTAGTGTGTAGAGTAACTCACGCAGCAATAGATAGGTTGGCAGCAGACAGTGGGCTCACTTCTGCCACTTCTTTTGCTTTCTGGAGAGCAATCTTTTGTGTTGTGGCCTCCTCTTCCTCCTGCTCATCCTGAATAATCAAAAAACATACAGCAGTGACAGCCGCTAACCTTTGTTGGATATCGAAAAAAAAAAAATGACATGAGACAGAGAAATTCTTAAACCTTAGTTAGTTCCTGAGCATTGGCCAGGTTGTCCACAGCGATAGCCAAGAATACATTCAGTAGTGTGTCTGAGAGGTTAGAGTTAAGAAACAATTTTAGAAAGACAATGCTTGTGTTTTATAATGCTGAAGTATCGCTAGCTTTGCAATCTCAGAATTTTTTTAAAATAATTTAAAGTAGAATAGCAATAATCCTTAAAAAATTACTGTTTTACTCAATTTACTGTATAATCAAACAAATAATGAAAATGCTTCTGTGTGGATTAAGAGGGATACAGTTGCCAAAGAGTGTAAGGACAATGAAGAATATGGAGAAGACCATTCCTTTGTCCACCCCTCCCTGAGACTTAATGCCATCATACATCACTACGTTCCAATCCTCTCCAGTTAGAATCTGAGAAATACACAAAGTCTGTTTTAACATACAAATCAGAACTGCATGCATATTTGATCTGCACACACAAGCTCATTTAAGTAGAATAAGCAGTTTTCTGTTATCTGTATGTGCCCTAGAATGCAGTCTATGCAGGTTGCTCACTTGGTTTTAGAGCAGATCTACTTCTGAACCAACATAACCAGCCTACCTGAAATACTGTCATTATGGCAGCAGGGAAAGTATCGAAGTTTGTTGGAGGAGTGCCTTGCTCAAAGTTAAATCTGGCAAAAAAGAAAACATCAAATGCCCTTTTACAACAGCGACACATTATGAATAGGTATTGGTCATCTGTATCTAACTTAAAAACAGTTCAAAGTAAGTGAAAAGTATGGAGTTGGTAGCTAGGTGTAGATCTATACTGACTGTCCACCGAACAGCTGCATCCCAAGAAGAGCAAAGACCACGATGAAGAGGAAGAGAAGGAAAAGTAAACTAATGATGGACTTCATGGAGTTCAGAAGAGAAACTACTAGATTACGCAAAGATGCCCAGTATCTGAAAAAGACAGAAAGAGATCTAGTATTAAAAACACTACAACTGTGGCTTTTTTATACTAATAGTACACACAAAAATGAGAGTACATTGCTTATATTTACAGATGGCTTCAATTTCAGTCTTTTCTTTACACAGACCTATAATGGCGCTTTTCCACTGCGTGGTACGACTCGGCTCGGCACGGCTCGTTACAGCACGGCACGGCTCAGTTCGGCTCGGTTTGCGCTTCCACTGCAGTTTAGTACCGCTTTAGAGTGGGCAGGATTATTC
>JAUCNO010000044.1:7840349-7868202 GCA_032353835.1 Enteromius viviparus
ACAGAGCAGCCGGAGGAAGCAACTCCGCCCCTTACCAGGACCCCCTTCCCGTCTGCACTTCCCTTCCCTCACCGTACCCAAGCAGCACTGCGAGGACACCAGTTTCCCTTTTATTTTCGGACACTTTTATTCCCCTTGGACACGTTATTTTGTTGTATTTATTTAATAAAACTTGCCTCTCCGAGGCATGACGTCCCCCCACTGTGTCTGTGTTGGCTCGCCGGTGACAATATACATAATAAATACACACAGTACGCAAATATATTATATAAACAAAAACCTATATTTTGGATGCAATTAATAGCTGCCCAGCACTAATGTATATGTATATATACAGTTATATCTAGAGCAGCCAATATGAATATGTTCTCCATGACTAATGTCTACATTAAACTACATGCATTACATTACTGTGGTCAGGCACTGAGAGTTCTTTCTGTTTTATAGAACTTCTTTATTGATTGGAGCAAGAGCAAATGCACAATATGCCACCGTGAGGCTACACCAGCATTACTTGACTTACATATCAACACTTCTCTTTTTTTTGCATTCATTGTATATTTATTGTACTTCAGAAATACTTGGATATCTGCCATTAAGAACTGCAAGTGTCCTGTATTTCTTACAGTAATAATAATTTCTCCAAGTCAGTATTTCTTAAAGACATATTTCTCTATGTCAATACCACTGTTTCCACAAAGATGCGTTGTGAGATTTGTAGAAAACACTAACATTTTGGCTCCTGGGCTGAGCTAGGATCTCTGAGCTTCAGCCAAGTGAAGCAAGTGCTGATGGGACTTGATGGAATGTCAATGTCCTAATGCAATCTGGGAGATCTACAACGAACCTGTGGGGCACACCTGCATGTGTGTGTGTGTGTGTGTGTGTATGGCGTGCACGTCAGCAAGGCCAGGCACTGATAAGAGAGGCTAAAAGCTTGCAGTCTCAGCACTGCAAGTCCTAAACTGTCCCATGGGAGATTTAGGACCCTGGGGGAAAGTCGGAGATTGCACAATCCACCCTCCCAACAACATCAAAAAAAAAAACCTCTCCCCAATCCACTTCTCATTTAGAGGAGTGAGAAAAATGCTTGGGTAAGAGGGAAAAGGCCTCACGGATCAATGAGGGGTATTGATAACTTAAGACTACAGTGCAGTTGTTGATAAGGTGTATCCGTGATCTGAACAATCCACTGTGACCCCCAATAACCCCTTACTCCACAGATCTCAGCACCTTCTCTCCGTTCCACAAATACTCAACGGCTCCTTCCCTCTAGGACTAAGATTCGCACCATTGGGGATAGAGCCTTTTGCGCAGCACCCCCTTGCTTATGGAATGCCCTCTCTGATTGTTTGAGGTCTCCACAAACGACTGATGTTTTTAAAAAGGGCTTAAAAACATACCTTTTTAAAAAGGTTTTCAATGTTTACATTTCTTTCAGCGTTAAATTCCAGCTGCCTTCTGTTTTTAACTTTTTTTAATTGTTGTTATTCTTTTGTAGCATTTTGAGATATTCTTAAAAAAATGTAAAGTGCATTATAAATAAAAATAAATTAGAATTATTATTATTAACCCTGGTTATGAAGCAAAAAATTATTAATTATAAATTAAATTTAAAAATTCATAAAAAAAATATTATGGATTTAACTATTAACAATAAAAATGTTATAATTTCCGTAGAAAAAAAAAGAAATTGCTATGAATTATTCTTTTATCATATTTTAACAACCAGAGTATCATTAAAATCATAACAAATAAGGTATCAAACTCTTTTTAAAAATTACAATTCAAAACTAAGATAAGACATTTAATGTTTTTTTGATGCTAATACAAATTATCACTGAATAACAGCTTCATGTGCACAAACAAAATATATTAGAAAATCACTTTATATCTATAAATCTATAAATATGAAATTAAATATTATTATTTTTTCCCTTTATAGCTGTGACTATACAGCTTATCAACACCTAAGAGGTAATCTGACTACAGCAAAACAATTAAAAACATAATAAAATATAAACCAGATTTTAATCATAATATTATAATATATAAGTAAAATATTTTCTTTTTAATATTCAATATATTGTTTAGCATATTATTTATTTATTGTATCATTATATAATATATTTACATAATATATTTATTTATTTTGATGTTCTTCTTTCAAAGCTCTACACAGAACACAGTGCTGAAATGTCCATACATTAATCATACAGAAATACAAACATTGCAACACCAGGCGATGCAGATCTCCTAAAAATAATCAACAGTCCTTAAAACCACCACACACAGGTGTAGACCAGGCAGTGAGTCACCATTGAATCATGATAGACACAGAATTAGCTACATTAGTACTTTAGAGTGTAAACATAGATATTTCTATTTATGGAACCAGATCATCATCTTGGGGACTTGATGCTGCCTCTGCAAAGCCCCGTTTCTCTCAAAGTGGCCTATTTGCATCTCAGGAAAACCAAAGAAACATAACATCTCTATGTTTATGTCATCTTTAGACTGTCATACCTTGCATGAGACATTTTTAATCAAAGGAGCTTCGCTTTAATGAGCAACTTTTGTTCGGCTACAAGAGTTGGCAGCACCTTTGCAGAAAGTCTGACCGAGTTTAAGATGCCAAGATGCTGATATGACCTCTGTCAAAATCTATCACTGGATAAAATTAAAGTGACCAGAATTTGAAAAAATGTGAAATCATTAGTTTGGTAATACCACAGGATATGATAGTAATTAAAGGACTAAGAGATTTCCCAGCTGTCAAATGGTTAATTAAATCAGGGCTTGTGTCTTCATGCAGGAGCATAGCGGTAATTAAGAGGACTCCATTTTACAACTTTGCAGAATTTTTTTATTACCATAATTCACTGGATGCCTGGAGCACAGTGACCACAAGCTTGTCCCAGTTACTAGAAATAGAGCCTGACTAAAAAATTAATTAAAAAATAAAAAACACTGCTGACTGACAGAGAGAAGAGTGTCTGCAAGTAGTTGAAATCCATTTAAACTGCATTTTATTCTGCAAAATGCCATGTAACTGATAATCACAGCTAAAATGTTGTTTAGGATGACTAAGTATAATTTCAGTCTATTTAAATGACAGGGATTCGTGGACTGAAGGATTGACCTCTGGTATCTCTTATTGACACATATTGACGACTGTGACAGTTCCCATCAGCTGCAGTCCACAAACATCAGCAACCAATACGGTATATTTGAGAAGAATGAATTCCAGAGAGCTGATCGACATTATCTTTCAGCTACTCTATTGCATTTGAATACTTTACTCACACAATCCTGCATTGTGCCTGCATATGCAAGGCAGTTTTGACAAGAAGATTTGCTAATAATCTTAAACAAACCTTCATGTCAAAAAAAAAAAAAAAAGTCAAAATATATGTACAGTAATAATCACTCGAGTGCCTCCTACAGTGTACTTATACTACCATTCAAAATTTCAGCTCAGCTTTTTTTTAAAGGAATTAAAAAAAGATTCTCAGCAAGGATGCATTACAATGATCATTAAAAACAAAAGATTTCTCTTTCAAATAAATGCTGTGGTTTTGAATTTCGTATTCAACACGATTCCTGAAAAAAAGTATTGTGGTTTTCACACAAATATTAAGCAGCTCAACTGTTTCAAACATCTATAAGAAGAAATGTTTCTTAAGCACCAGATAAGCATACTGCAATGGTTTCTGAAGAATCATGTATTTCATGTAATTCACAGGAATAAGTTGAACTTTAAAATACATTCAGTCTACAGTCATATCTTCAAAATTATTAATATTATTTTTTATTGTATTTTTGATAAAACCAACGCACCGCTGGCGAGCATAATACTTAAAGGTACAGAAACGTAAAAAAAAAAAAAATACTATTGCTTAAAAAGGTAACAGCACATCTCTCACAAGCCATACAATTTTAAAATCACAAACAGTGTTGAATGAGTTATGAAGAGAAATATAATACTTTGTGAATTCAAATGAATAGCTCACTAATAAAGCAGTTTGCACCGTTGGGTTAAGTATCTGAAAAGATAAAAAAAGCCTGATCCCAGCTTGCTGTGACCCATGAACTGCAGACTTACTGAAAGCACTGTCCTCATTACCACTGTGCCCTAAAGCACAAGACTCAATCCAAGGGTTCTGCAGGAAGACGGTTCTAGTAATTAATCTACTGTAAAAACACATACTAAATGACTAGCAACTAAACTACAGTGAATTCTGTCAATGGGTAATATTTGGCCATTCAAAGCAAATTTCGTTGTAATGTATTTACAGTATATATTTATTTAATACATTTATTTTTGATGTTCTTCTTTTAAAGCTCTACACAGAACACAGTGGTGAAATGTCCATACATTAATCATACAGAAATACAAACAGCTAACAATACCAGGCGACGCAGATCTCCTAAAAATAATCAACAGTGCTTAAAACCACCACACACAGGTGTAGACCAGGCAGTGAGTCACCCTTGAATCATGATGGACACAGAATTAGCTACATTAGAAATATCTATGTTTACACTCTGAGTACTATTTATGGTTCATATATACTATTTATATATGACAAATTTCGCTTTAAGATTTAATCTAAACGCATTTAGAGAGAGTATCTTAAAGTAAAGGGTCATGTCAACTGAAACTGAAATTCTGTCATCGTTTACCCATAAAATTTGGGTCACCCATAAGACTTAATCTTAATCTTGATGGCCCGTATTTTCAGTGAGCGAGTGAAAGATTACATTTTGTGGTAAACTATGCCTTTTAACCAGAAAACAACCCTAGTGGTGCTGAAGTCCAAAACACACTTAAGTCTATTTGATTGTGCAGAAGTGGAACTATTGCAAGCATACTTCAGTTACACTTTAAATATCTTGCATTTAAAGACCGATATTGTTTAAAAATCATATAATGTTTATCAATAGTGACATTAAAACACATTTTAGAATAAAGTCCAAATAAAGTTTATGAATCATTTTAATTTTATATCAGTAAGTCTTGAGTAATATTTCGGTGTGTTAATAGATTTTAACTATACTTACTATGAAATAAAAGTATTTTAAATATACTGTTTTTTTTACTAGGGAATTCAAATTAGCTGACGACTTTATTTAAACCACCTCCAGTCGCAGTGCACTAATTGCAGGGTCACTCCCCCTCAATCAAGCCGGGGTCAAAAGGCAGTGCAACAACGGGCGGTCTAACTGTGCAGTTCATAGGCAACTCCTACTGAAAATTGAACCTGTAATCTTTCTGTTACCATCTATAACCGCTGGCTACCACCACCAAACCTCTTTATTGATGAGACGGCAGTGGCCCCGTGACCTCTCACCTCCACCTACACTGACCCAGAGTCAACCACCACATGCACATGCAATCAACTCGCATGTGTCATACTCATTGCTCCCAGTAGGATACATGATGCCTCTCTCTCTGTCTCTAACACACACTTCCCTTGTTCACTTCCATCTTTGGAAAGTATTGTATACTGCACTGAGCGCGTTTGCATCCTCTAGACAGTTGCTTCTATCTTCATCGGTGTATTTGCAGGCTTCATGTGCTACTGCAGGGGCAGACCCACCGAGTTACCGTGGTAACCAACAGTAGCTATATAAAGACAGAATCAATAGCAATCATCGGACCATGGCGATCTTTCACCAGACCAGTGGTGTGTGTGTATTTGACTATAAAATACTAGCATGTGTGCTAATGCATGCATGCATTATACATTCTCCGGATGACCTATCTGATGTTATTTGGAAATAAAATCTCCAGAATATTGTGATGGCCTGAAGAAAGCTGTATTTAAAGGAATAGTTCACATCAGAATTAAAATATCATCATTTGATAGACGCAATGTATTAAATCAAATGGTTATACTGCATGTATTTAATATGACCTATAAATGACCCATTTGTGAGATGCTGTACGCATTTGGATTTTAGGGAAAGAGAGATAAAGGAAGACGTGAGAAAAGATGACGGATAAACATATTAGACATGGACAGGCAGAAACATAGATAGAACAACAGAACAAACAATACATAAATATGTAGTGAACGAAACATAAAATGCAAGAATGATATATACTGTAAAAAGATCACAAATGATTGAAATGTACAATGATAGAATGATGAATGAACGAACTATACAATGAATGTTAAAGTAAAAAGCAGAATGATAAACCAACAATAAGATAGAACGAACTGATAGAATTCTGAAATGCTGGCTAAAATAAAAAAATAAAAAAGACAAAATGATAGATAGAACAACAGATAGAATGAACAATAGATCGCTAGACACTGGACAAATGAACAATACAGGAGACTGAGAATGAACTATACAAGAATAGAGCAATCAATGGATGGAAAAGCAGAAAAAAATAAACAATAGAACGATAAAATGAACAACACAGAAAGAGAAAATAATAGATAGATAGATAGAATTGGCTCTAGATTAATGCAAACTGATTTAAATATACTCATACAGTCTCGCCCAGTCTCTTCCTCTTTCTCCACCTCTGCTCATCTTTCCTTCCTCCTCTCCCTTTTCTCTCTCTCAGTTTCTCTAGAAGCAGCCCTTATAACGCCAAATCACACTGTCATCAGAATAATTATTATCATTACCCTCCCTTACATAAGCACTCCTATTAGTATCCTCTCATTAATGCAGTGTTTTAATCACAAAATAACAATTAGGCTGGATATCTATTTGATCGATTCAGGGCACAGATGAAAACATGGCTCCTGAACAAGAACAAGGACAATATTACAGTGCCTCCAGCCTCATTCAGTCATCCGAGGTAGCGGAGGGTTTGTTTTCTGCTACGTACTGAGATGTTCTTACAGTCACATGGTTTTATAATGAGGGGAACATTAAGGAGAGGAGAAGAGCCAAAAGCGTACATGACAAAGAATCAGGAAATGCTTCACAGCACACACTGTGATATTTAACAGGACTGCTCACATCCAGTGGGCCCTGAAACTGCACTGATATAAAAACAGTCCAAAGAGATTGTGGGGTACCTGAGGGTAAGGCACTTTCAGTCACATGGAAAGGTCCGGTGTTAACCGCCACAGGCACAAAACACACACAAGCCTGTAACATGAACAAACGTGTTACAAGCACGGGTCCTTTTTGAAAGGCCAATAAATGTCATGTATATCACTTGTCAGAATGAGCGAATGGAAAGTTGCTAAGCAAAACTTAATATTGCTTTAGACCTCAAGTACATGAATGTGCTATTTATCAATTTTGGCATGTAGACTTACAATATGTTACACTTCCTGCATCTCAATTTGCATACTAAACATGCCAAATTGTATTCAAGATATTATCTATTCAGCGGGGATGCATTCAATAGATCAAAAGTGACAGTAAGGACATTTACACTGTAACATTTCGAATCACACAAACATTACATACGGTACTGTATGACAAATCACAACTGCTTTCTGAAAGATCATGTGACACTGAAAACTCATCAGATGAATAAATGACATTTTTAGACATATAGAAATATTACATTTGAAAATATTTCCCAGCATGTGTCTTTAACCATAAGACACAGTAAACTAAAGAGGGAACCATGGGAGCTCATAAGGTGAGACTTTCGTTACAGTGACAGCAGTGACACTAAGGCCATACAGCCACTCTGGACAACAGCCAATGGCTCGCGTCCAACACATCAAGCCAGACAATGGAAAGAACTCTCTCTCTCTCCTTCTCTGAATGATGAGGGTAATCTTTGCCTACTGAAACACATACTATACAAACACACACACATTAGATCATATACAGTATATGCATAATGTATCATGTTCAGCTTTAGCTCTATCAACAGTATTTCATGATTATTTAGAAACAAACTCAATAAATGTTAGAAGTCTATGTGACAAGGCACTGTTATTTATGCTTCTTTTCGGGTAACTTGTCCCTTAAATACCCCGAAATTTCTAACATTGTCCGATATGCTACTTAAATATCAAGTATCTCTAGAGATCTTGTCAATGGCCGCTAACAGCACAAACTCTAAACTCTTATATCAAATCACAGTCTTAAATCTACCAAGATCCAATCAGCTGTTACCGGGGGCCAACCAGGAGTCTCAAAGCATTGTGGGAGCTCTCACAATACAGCAACTGCAAAAAGGTTATGATCCCAAAACTCGCTTCCTTAATAGAGGGGCAACAGTATCAGCAGGACAACAAAAGTAATAATAAAAATACAAAAAAGTCATAATTTGGTATTCATAAAAAAGACCTTTAAACAGCAGAGGGTACCTAAAGGTTATGGCAATAAGGAAGGAAATGTCCAACTGGGAAGAGCATTTCAATATGAATATGTGCGGGAGTGTGCGACAGAACTAAGAAGAGAGAAAGAGAGGAAGTGTGTGTCCAAGAGGGTTACACAATAAAAACTGTCACCGTGAAGTTCATTGTGACGTATTCCTTACTCTTTTGACTAACACTCAGATGCACACACACACAGACCATTAGACGCGTCTTCTGCTCAAACTATCTCGTAGCCCTTCAAGTCTGCACTGCAGCAGAGTGCCAGATTGTGTTCTCTAGCCAGAGAAAAGCAATGGATTTAGTGTCTGGTATCTGGCGTGCGTGTGTGGATGTGTGAGCGTGTGTGTATCCGTTTCTTGTGTGTCTGCATGATTGCACACTGGAGCGTGAATGTCCCACATGGTGCGTGCGTGTGATGGCATAGGCTGGTGCTGAGTTCTGGCCCGGTTCCTTTTTCCTTTGGTCTCCCAAGGAGACTGATCCTACAGAACAGGTGTCACTGTTTTAGCTGCCACCATCCGTGTGTCCGTGTGTGCGTGTTTGATGCCACAGGCTGTGCTGCCCTACCAAGTCTCCACTCACCCAGCAATGATCCATCCACTGTATGTTACTACCGATGCACAATGTCCATTCAACTTGGACAGGAGGCCACAGTGTGAAACCAGCCGAGACATTTACAAACCCCTGTTCTTGTGTTAAAACACGTCACTACCTCCATCCGTGCAAGAACAGATTATAGATGTGACCAGACCACTAACATAAGGTAATGAAAGCAGGACTTAAAAGGTCAAAGGGAAACATGCATAGGTTACATTTCACTCAAAATAAGAAGAATCTTTGCAAAGAATATATATATATATATATTGCAAAACAAAAATTTAAAAAAAAATGTGCATGAAAAAAATGTCATCTATTTTTCATTCTGATAAGATATACTGCATGTATACATATTTAGTATGTCTACCAAATCTTGAATTACAGTAAAAAAAAAGTATATAACAAAATTATGTTTTTCATTAATAATCTTGCATCTTAGTGTAATATAGTGTAATATATAAAGGGTTAGTGTAATATAGAATGGTGTAATTTGGATCAGTCCAGTATCAGGTCAGTCAGGGCATGTGCAAATTTGGTGTTTGTAATACAGTTCTATTTCTATTTTGTCCCTTGTTGCTCATTTTTGCTGTTATTGTTTGTTTTAATAAGATGTGATCACTGTTTTTGTCCTTGTGTCTTTGTATATAGTCTGTATATATGGCTTTGTATGCATTTATTAATCTGTGTGTAACACCAACCTGCCAGGGGGTCTGCGGATGGAAATTAGCCTTAGGCTATAATCTGACATATTTACATTTGTTAAAATGTTCATTAATACAGTATGTATTGTCCCTTCTTTTCTTAAATAAAAAATAAAAAATAAATCTTTCAAGGTGGTACGATTGACGTTACAGATGTTTTTATTTAAAAGTTTGGGTTCTGTAAAAAAAAAAATTGGTATAATAAGGTTTCTTATGTTCAAAAATACAACAACAAAACAGCAATATTGTAAAATATTATTTCAACGTAAAATATCTGTTTATTATTTTAATACATTTTTCACGAGTTCGGGCCGGTCGGCTCAATTAAAGCGAAGCAGATTTGGCGTGCTGCTAAAAGAGGAGATACTCAGGGTTAGAAGGGCTGCCGAGCTGCTCGAAGGGCTGCTCGGGAGAGGGAAGAGGCGGACAGCCGAACCCTAACCCTGCATTTCTTTGAATGCAAAGAAAAATCTAAGCGGCATCAATCTAGTCTATAGTGTCACATTACCATTTTGTAACATTAACAATGCCTTTACTTTCACTTTTGAGCAATTTAATGTGGCCTTGGTAAGTAAAAGTTAATTTCTGTAAATGTGTGTGTAAATCTAATAGTCCTAAAACAAGCCTAATTTTCTTAACAACATTATATTCTTCTTTTGATTCTAGGGGGAGTTATAACCGTCAAACATTATAAAACTAAATGCCATTTTAAGAAACAAAACTGGTGTTAAAATAAGACCATGAGCTTGGCCTCTACGATACTATGTTTGGCCGAATAGCCGCAAATCTGTTTTACTTTCATCACACACGCACACATTCAAACAAACGTGTCCAAAGGGACAAAAATGTGAGTACCTCTCCAAAAGCCTCTTTTTCCGTTCTTTTACCGTTTCCTCTCACATGCTCATGCCCAGTGAGTCCAACAGAACCCCAGGAAGCACCACCACCATACAGACAACAGAGAGAATGAGCAGATGGTCTGAGAGAATCAGAGAAAGAGACAGAAAGATGGCAAATGGAAAGGGGAGGCGTAGGAGCATGAGTATGAAGGAATTTTTTTTCTTCTGGCACTCATACAAGCAAAGACCTTATAAACTCATCATTCTGACAGAGTATTTTTAAAACAGTCTAACACCTCTACCACAGCACTGCTTTACCAAACCATTAGCACTCAGATAGAAAAACAAACTTATAAACAGCAAGCCAACAAACTGAGCTAAGATAACTGACCAAAAAAAAAGTTCGGCAACTGAAGAAAAACAAATGGTGACGGGGCAGGACTGTGATCCCAATTCTTGAATAGCCTCTATAGGGCTTTTTAAACTCAAAAGCAAGTGACAACTTTCCAAGAAATGGAGTATGTATTAGTAATAGTGCTCTGCTTCTGTAACAGTACAGATAATATTACCGAAAACACATGGCAGTCTGCCAATCACAACTGAAGAACTGATTTAAAGTCTATAAAGGTTACTATTGCATTTCTGTGATCTTTCTGCATAAGTGTACTGTATGTACAGGGAAGTGGAATAGTCTTGGTGCCATATATATATATATATATATATATATATATATATACAGTATATATATATATATGACAATCAATAGCAATAAAAAAAACAAAAGATAAGAAAATCTGAAATAGATAGTTCACACACACACACACACACACACACACACACACACACACACACACACAAGTCAGAAATCAATCAACCTGTCATTTGAGTTTTCTCAGGGAAACGCCAAAAGACATTCTGAAACATGTCTCAGGGTTTATTTTTTTCTCCATGCAATAAAAGTCAGAGTCCAAACATTTGTGTGTATACATTTTTTTACTCTCTTCAAACGACATGTTTTTATGCACATTATCATCTTTTGTAATTCACTGCTGTGCATTTTGTTCTGGACCATCTGCTTAAATCTGATCGATGACCACTCAGTGCAGTTCTCTCAATGGTGTACATTAAAAAGCATCGCGTTCTGGGTTCAAAACACTTTCTCCAGGCCTCCATCATTCATCTCTCTCCATGTTCCTTCTGCTTTGCTATCACTCCACACTGCAAGGCTCCGCTCATATGCTGACATCAGCAGCCCCCCTCTACACTCACACAAGCACTCAAACAGTCACTCGCGCACTCCGCCAATCCCAACCAGCGGGAAACCACGCACACCCACGCAGCCTCAGGCCTCTCAACACAGACCTATACACATAACACATGCTGCATGGATATGAGAAAACACATGCACATTAGGCCCGGATGAACCTACAGCCCATCCTGACAGCCATCCCCATCTTTACTGGCTACAGTACTTTAAAGTCAAGGCACACCAAGATTTATAGAAAATGGGGAAAGGGTAGGGTACAATCACTTCAATGTTATAGTTATTCTCTAATTACTTATTTAGAGGAACATATATAGATCAGTGGTAATGGAAAAGCATGCTCAAAATGTCTACATTAGCTTTTTCTGAACAGGTCTGGCTCATCCAAAAAGAAGTTAAGCCCACAATTAGCAAGCACCCTGACTCATGATTGTCTTAATGAATCATTGAATTAATCCCTTATCTTGGTTTTTGCATGCAACTTTAAGGCATTTTGAAGAACACCACAATTTTGGAATAGTATTTGTCTGAATATCGTAATCATGGGTAATTTTTTTTACAAATTAAAAGGTTCCAAAAGAGGGTTATTGCAGCGATTCTATAAAATAACTTTCCATTTCAACAAAGAACCTTTCAATGAGCAGTTCTTAAAAGAAAAGGTGCGTAAAGAATTTTTAAATTATCTTAAGAATATTTTACAATATAAAGAGTCTTTTGTAAATTTAATAGGTTTCATGGATGTTTTTCACTTAACTATATATGCTTCATTTTTAAAGAGCGTATAGTATGTTACTTTTTGTAATTTTTTGTATGGCCCACCCTATAGAGAAAGCTGGTGCCGTGACTCTTGAAATTACAGCTTTTGAGTAACAATACATTCATTTGATTATTCATAATAAATGTTAAATGCATGATTAATAACTTACTTTATAGAAGGAATGAAGAAGCAGGGGTCATTAAAAGACCCATGATCAGCATATAACACATTACAGATCTGTACCTGTTCCCAGGGCCCATCGCTTCTTGATTTAGTAAAGGATATGGCCATTCGGTGATCTTTTTGGCGTATTTTCTCACTACGTTGTCTTCACTGAAGAGAAACAGAGAGCGGTTGACCGTCAGGCAGTTCTGTCGGACCGGGATCGGGTTGTAGAGGGCCATGGTCCGGGCTCTCTGGGCCATCGATTGCTTGTACATCCTTTGGGCCCCTGGCGGGCCGCCCTGCCTGCTGCCACCGCGGCCGGGTCCCCCCTGGCCGGAGCCCCCGCCGCCATACCTGGCCGGCACTTCGTCTCCGAACCGAGCCATTCTGTAGACACCAAACGCCAATCGTTACGAAGCAGCCGAGAAGGGGGTGATTTCTCAGGGTGACAACACCACATTACACCCCATCCGCCTCAGCACAGAGCACACAGACATTCAAATCTGATCTTCATGGCTAAGAAATGTCCATCATAAAGCACCAAACAAGATCAGTGGATGGGGGAATGTGTGTGAGAGTGTGTCAGCGCCAAAACGGGACTCAGATAACGAGATTGAAGGATGGATAGATGGAGTATGTCCTTTTCAAGGGTGCAGTCAGCTCAACAAATAGTCAAACAAATTGTGAAACATAAACAGATAAAATGTCGACGGATTATCTTCCTCAGGAGGGTGGGATCCACATTTTAAGAAGTATTTCCCGCCTCAACAGCTCGGTGTGGGTCGTCTTGCCATTTGCAAGGTGTACATACAGATCATTTTAGCACAATTGCATTAATACATTACACCTAAATTACCATCAACTGCGTCAGGTTAATGTGTCTTTCTCATGAGTTGCATTCTCGTTTTTTCTCACATCCACAAGACCGATATAGAACAGAAAAATGGTGAAAACCTTTAAATAATTAATTTATTTTTGTGGTATCCGCAATGTTTGGTATAGGCTACTGTGGTAATGTTCTGCCTGCCCTCCGCCAAACTCTCGAATTACTCTCGCAAATGCAGACGACGGGGCTTCCCCAAAAAATCCACACCTCGGTGACATTTGTTGATTTTAGTAATTTAAGTTTATTTGCTTTTTTGCAGCCATATCGGTCCAATAGGGTGGGCGTGAGCGCGCGCTGGGAAAACAAAAAACACCATGTCAAGATATAATGATGATCTCTCGCGGATTCTCCCTCGATTTCTCACTAAAAACAATTATCATCTATACTCCAGGACTCGTAGACAAATCCAAGACGCGAAAAATCCGACGGTGGACGTTGAAAGGAGCATCATCAGTTTTGGAGAGGCGCCGGAGCGCGTGGATTGAAGCTCGAACTCGCATCTTCGGTGGTAACCGAGAGGAACCAAGAGGCACCCATAGCCTGAAGTACCCCAAAATGCTCCTCTTCGGGGTTTTTTTTTTTCAGTCGCCTCAGTGGACGACGAACGGTTATTTCGGCTTCAAAAGTTTAATTATTGTAAAAGAAAACGAAACGGAGACGCAGGGTCTCGAGCGCGATCCTCCTCAGATCAGCTGGCGGGTTTAGAGCATCTGATCAATTTAACGCTCGTGCTCAAGCCTTGCAGCACATGACGCGCGTCCCCGTAGCGATTCGCTTATCCTCCAGCTCACTCCTCCTTATAGTCAAGACGAGACTCAAACGAGCACTGCGTGCCATTTTGCTTCTTCTCGCAAACTGTGAGACGTTATTTTTTTTTCCAAAGACTATAGATGGATTCATCTCTCTCAATACGTATTGTGTCTGAGTCATACACCATGCCGGAAGAGGGAGTGTGTACTTGTTGACCAAGTATGGATTTGTGGGGACTTTACAGTGTCCTTGTTACAAATATAAAATGTTACTATAATTAATCATAATGATACTCTAAAAATTGTGATACATTTATGGTAAAAATAAACTGTGGTTTCTAGAACACACTTTAGGACGTTAAGGTGTAGAATTCTAGTAAATATAGATTTTATTTAGGCAAATGTAATACTTATATACAAATCTTTTGGATCTTTTGGAGCAGTAAACATGTATAAATGCATAGATTAAAAAATGGTATAATGGAATCCTTATGATCCATGTCCCAGCACCTGTAACAATCACACTAGACTAATGCTATAAGCAAAAATTTATATTTTATTTTTTGCACTGTCACATAAATATTGCTAATTGCAATTTAATCCTGAAAAAGCATCAGCAAATCAGCATATTAGGATTGTGTTACACTGAAGAGTAATGGTTGCTGAAAATGTAGCTATGCCACAACAAGAATAAGGTAGTCTACATTTAAAAAAAGATTAAAATAAAAAAAGTTATTATAAATTGCAGTAGTATTTCACAATATCCATTTTTGTACTGTTTTATTCATTAAATACATGTAACCTTTTGTTTTCAAAGTCATTTAAAAATAGCAACCCTAAAATGTTGAACTGTACTGCAAGTGTATACTACAAATAAAAGAGAAACAGTTTCTTCTTAAATAAAACTTAAACAAACAGTGTATGTCCCTTTAATTAAATTTTTTTTTTTACATATAAACGTAATAAATACATAATATCATATTTACCATTTTTGCTTTGCTTTTTTATTGATTTATATATCATATATGATAACTTACAGTACAATTTACCAATAACATGTTTTTACATAACAGTGCAATGTGATCCTCTCTCTCTGAACAGACAGTTTGTCAGCCTGAAAAGACACTCAGGAGAGAGTGTGTGTCCTAAAAACACTCTGCTCATATCATGCCCATCTGTCCACCTGGCACCAGCCTCTGAAATGCCTTTGGTTGCTAATTCCCTGGGTTTACTCTCCAGCTAAACTTGCTGAGAAAACGTGTCTGAATTCCATCTGAAGACAGCTGGTGGCATACTAAAGGGCTGTGAACTGAATTTGGGAATGTTCTGCTAGAAAGCAATCTCAATATTTGCAGTGAAAATCAACGGACACTGTCCATGGTGCTGAAATGGCACTACCATCCCCCCCGCACCGAAACTGCGCTATCCGTGGTCCTGAAATCAAAAGATGAACTCAGTACCAGAAATAAAGCAGTGCAGGTACAGCGTGATTAGTCAGCGGACTTGTTCTGGGAGCTTTCGTGTCAAGCCGTCCATAATAATGCAATAAAAGGGGAGGATTCCCACTGAGGAGGTGGAGTGTTTGTCCTAGTAGTGGGCGAGCGTGAGTGTCGGTAAGGGGCGTGGATGTGCAGTCTGTAGCGTATATGCCGGAGTGCCTGGTGTAATGCAACAAAGATGATGAGCCTCCGCATTGAGAGACATGGTTAATTAAGGCCTAATGCATTCGCTTGGGGAGACAATTTGACAAAAAGGTTTTGTAACACACAGCACAGAGGAGAGAGAAGAGAGAGAGAAATCACCATTGCAGCACTCACTGCACATAGGTGACTATTCACTGCTAGCCTTAAGCAAAAACATTTTAGAGTTCATTTCTGATCCCTTTGTTCCTGTGTGGTCCAGTTTTTGTTATTAGCATTATAACCAATTCAGATGTGACAAATAAGCCATCCAAAACAAATAAAAAAATCTGTGTTTATATATCTTGTGTGCATTCGGTGCAGCATGTGTGTGTATATGTAACAGCATGCTATGCGTCCCTGTGTTTCTGGCTGAGCCGTGAGACTGAGTCTTGCTGGGGCCCTGATGTGCACCATTGTCATTCAGACCGCGTTCACACGGCAACCCTGCAGGAAGCACCCAGTGCTCCCCCGCATTCTCTCCCTCTCCCTCTGGCATGATTTTTGCTCTCTCTCCCCTGCCTGCGCCTCTCCTTATTTGTTCCCTCCTTCCGCTTCCTCTCTCTCTACACCCATCTAGCCTCAAGTACAGCAAGAAACAGAGGGAATTGATCAGAATGTATGGGAAAAGGAAGACGGGAATGTAAATATGTGTGCATTTGTTTAGAATAAGAAGACATATAACTCTCTAACCACCTGCTCGCTAAGCTTTGGCCCTTCAGGAATATTCAGGGTTACCAGATGGTGTTTTGACTGCGCATAGCATGAAGCATGATACCCTTACATTCACCACAAGCAAGTGATGAGCATCGGATCCAATTGGAAAGTCAACACTCAACTGTTTAAAATTAAGTGGTGGGCTAGTTTGTTTGTAATATTAATAACATGTTCTTGTGGGACTAGTTTGCAAAAAAAAAAAAAATATTTGCTGAAAATGCACTAAATGCAATCCAAAATGATGTTGATTGATTGTTCGATTTAGAGAAATTTAGCATTAGATCATTTGCTTACCAATGGATCCTCCATAACAGTGCTTTCTTGTCTGAATCAGGAGAGAAATATACATATATCACGCTTGACTCTTCACGTCAAATCTTTTTACTTCACAAGATGGCAGTTGATGGACTGGAGTTGTGTGGATTATGTGTGAATTATGGCAATGCTTTTAATGAGCTGTTAGAATTTATCAATCTGACGGCACCCATTTACTGCAGAACAAGTGATGTAATGCTAAATTTATCCAAATCTGCTCCGATGAAGAATCAAACTCATCTACATATTGGAGAGTAAATGCTCATTTTTAGGTGAGCTATTCCTTTAATAAAGGGTTAGGGTTAACAACAGGGTTTGGTTTAGGACTGACTAATTATGCATAATTTACTGTTAATACCATAATAAGTATATGTAAAGTATGTAACAGAGAATATAAAGTGTTACAGATATTTCAAGCAAATGATAAAAACATAAGGCAACTCACTAAAAATGAAATATTATTGTCTTGTAAAACATAATAATAAGATAGAAACATTTGGAAGGATATGCTGAGCCTGATGACACTTATTAATATGCCACATTTCTCAATCATTTTCATATCTATGGCATTTCAAAATGACTGAAATAAGTCGAACAGCATGTAGAGCACATGACAATGCATAGAAAACCACCACCTGCCAAGAACACATGAGTCTCTGAGCAATTTATGCGGAGACGGCAGGGGGGCTACTATATCTGAACAAGGCTAGTGCAATAGATTTATCCTCGGCTTATTTCAGTGTATGGCAGCGGGAGGTGTGTGTAGCCCCTTTACAGGCTGTCTCAAGAGGTTAGAATATGCTCGAGAACTCACTTACTCTATTGCTCTGTGACTGCAAAGCATTAGAAAGTACCTCGCTCACCCAGAGCAAGAACAAATGCCCCAGCTTGGAGGTGTCAATCAAAGGAATCAGATGTGACAAGACTAGACTTGTGGCAATAGATGCTGTCATTATAATCCCAGGCACAAGTTGCTCTTATGAAGTCTTGGAGAAATAGTTTTACCCAAACTTCGCTCTGATGCACTGACAGGAAGATCTGGGTTTAAGGCAAATACAGTGGCCCAAATTTGTATTTAGACACTTAGGACACATACAAAAAGGCATTGCATTAGAAAATAAAGTACCAAACCCAGTATCATCTGCAGATAAATATTTATATATATATATTTAGCTGTATGTGCAAATATTTTTTTAACATTTTCGGCTACTTTCATAGCGGCTGTATGAAGTCATAAAACGTCCAAACAAAAAAATAAAATAAAAAATAGGGTTAAAAACAAACAGTGTTCAAATATTATTTATCTCAATATAATATAAGATATACAATATACAATATAAGAATTACATCTGTTGTTCTACAAAATAAATCTCAACAAATTCCTTCTGTCTTTTAAATAAAAATAAATGCAGCAAATATGAATAGATTAATAAATATTAATTTGCTAAATTAATTAATATAACATATACACACATATTTAATACACATATTATAATTACAGACACACTTGTGTCAAATAATCTAGAAATAAAATTTAATTTAGGAAATAAAATGTAAATATGTTTTTCAGTATGTTCATGATCTGTCAAATATGTCCTGCATTTTCCCTTGCAATTTTTATCTGTTTTGTACTGCATGTTTGTGTGTCTGCATATACCTGTGTCCGGTAATCTGCACTTCAGTTTTAAAGCTAGGCAAGTGTTGAGTTCTGTCCAGAAAATGATTCAATACTCAATGATTCATAAACCTAAATAATTCATAGCAGCCATGCATATTAGCCCAGCTCTCATTATTAAACTTTGATCTGTTTAACTCTCTGCAGCATCTCCAAGTGTAAGTACGAGCAAGTGTGTTTTACTAATAAAGTTCCTTGAATTTCCAGTCTCTTTTGTTGTTTATCCTCTCCACTAATGTTCACCCCAAAACTCACATCACTTAATTTTCTTTCTTTAACAATGCTTTACCCAGCATTATATCTATGCACCGATTACACAGGCCTTTCTGCTGTTGGTTAATATTTCATTAGGCAATGCATTGGTACCTCAGTACAAAAGACGCTCTGCAATATTGTATGTGTACTATAGAATAATAAGAAATGATCACTTAGACACATAGACAAACAAAAATAAAATCACAATGAAGCTATTTCTGTGGAAAACAAAACATGCTATTTAAAATAAAAGAAGGAAGCCATACAGGTTTAGAATAACAAAAGGGTGGTGAATAAATGATGACATAATTTATGGGTGAATGACCACTTCTATAAATTAAACTTCAACATTTACTAATGCATAACAACAATGATGACAATAAATATTTAATGGACACGGTTCTAACATAAACTAGCAATGAACAGTTATATTTATATCAAAAAACCTCAACAAAGATCAATGAAAACGGAAAGACTGATAAATAGTATGTATTGCACATGTTTAATTAATGTTAACTAATAAGACCAGTGTTAAAAAAGAAGCGTTCTACCAAAAATGTATATGCAATACTATATACTACCGATATTATGTTATATATAAGATCTTATCTCTATCCATTTCAGGTCTCAGACCAATGAGGTTAAATGGATGAGAGAGTGAGTTTATGAGTGCGGAGGGGGGATGATAGGAAAGGGGGATGGGATGAAAAGTGACAGAGAGAGGAATGGGAGAGGATGGGAGAAGAGCCACAGTAATTAGGAGATTGGTCTTTTTTGGCTGTTCTGTGTGTTTGCAGAGGGACTGAGTGTGTATTAATTGATGAACTGATTGATGAGTGAGGATGGAAGGAGAGAGCGAAAGGTGGAGAAAGCGAATTGAGGGGTGAGACTGCACTGCTGGCCTCAGCTAATGGCCTAAGACTTAAGACTGTTGTAGAGTAAGCAGTCTACTGAGAGGAATCAGCACTTACACTCATGCGCATGCAGACACCCACACACTGATTGTTTGAACTCACTATATACACACACAAAACATCCATACTATAAATATGCATTTAAACTAAATTTGCATAGTCAAAAACCAGAGGAAGTCAGTGCAGCCATGTCAGCCCCATGACTCAAGTCCCTGCTGACATACAGTAAAGGCCCTTTTGACCCTCCGACAGCATCCAGGATGTTTGAGATCATGGAGTCAATGGGACAGACTCAGCAGTGACTGATGAGCTGCTTCTCTTATCCCACACATATACAAGGATAGCTAGGGTGAATTTTCATTTCACAGCAACTGTACTTTCTTAAGCAAGCTCAAAAAGAATGAATGCAACCCACGCTCACTATCAGAGTGAAGTTATTCACCACAAATTGTCTCCTTTTTCAGTCTTTAAAGGGAAAATCCACATTTTATTAATATTTCCTTATGTTATTCCAAACCTGTATTACTTTCTTTTGTACACGCATAGAAAATATTTTGAAGAATGTTGGTAACCATACAGTTTTGGGTTCCATAATATTATTGTGAATTCTTCAAAGTATATTGTTCGGTAGAAGAAAGAAAAACAAAGGGGTTTTGTGAAGTTTTTGGGTTATCTGTCTCTTTAACAATAATTTTCGTGTGGCATTTGCGCTAAGACTGATGATGACACGCTGCCAAAATGGGCCACTGCAAACCACGATGAGGAATGGGAGAAAAATAACATAAGAGGTGTGAACATGAATGCTGAGTCCTTCAATCTGTCATCCTCTTTTCTTCTGAGTGTGACAAATCTTTGACAGAAGGGGGTGAAAGATTTAAGAAAAACTAGGAGGTCAAGATATGGCTAGTTAACCAGGCACTGCAGGCAGATGTCGTAACCATCTAAAGCTGAAAACTATCTTCCTTTTAAAATGTATACATTTAAATTGCAAGCGTTTTTGATTTTTAAGAAAAATATAGCTTTTTTTATTATTATTATTATAATGGACTAGCTGGTTTTTAACCAGAATGAGACAATTGTGATAAATGACGTAAATGCTGACAATTAATGTGGTTCAAAACAGCACTGCAAACTAAAAGAGAGATAGAAAATGAAAAGAGCATATTACAGGCAGGAAATGATTTTAAAAGCAGGAGGTGTGATGGGAAGTTATGAGTAAGCAGGAGAGATGTTGAATGAGTCTGGCTGAGAGCACTGCGACCACGTCAGCCCATCGATCCCTCCCTCCATTTCTCCGTCCCTCTTCCCTCCATCCTTCCTTCTTTCCATCCATCCACGCATCTAGCCAGTGTGCTGAGCGTTCGTTTTTCCTGCTCCTGCAAATGGCAAATCAGCCCTGATTCATCACTGAGGGCCTTTCAATTAAAGTGAAAACACTTGGCGAGAGAGAGAGAGGGAGGAGGAGTCAAGATCTGAGTTAGAGAAAGACGGAAATGAAAAGGGAGAGGAAAGGAGAGAGAAGGAAGTGTATTTTTGTGTGTGTATGCGCACAATGCATCATTGTCTTTCCAGACTAAATGCATCTGAAGTGCTTAAATTAACATAAAATTAAAATGGACTCAGTTTGCTTGCTAAAAATAATTTACTGCGGACAGTTAATTAAATGGACCTGAACTAAATGAAAATGAGGTTGCAAAATGTATGAGTACCCAACAGGATATAACGGTTAAATAGGAAGTAGAACTTTTACAAATGTAAATTTTAATTAGGAAAAAAGGACAGACAGATAAATATATAAATGGTTAGATAGAGAAAGACAAGGAAAAAAATAAATGAGCGTGACAGAGAGAAAAGATTAATAATGAGGCCTATTTTCAGTGTCCTTGTTCAGAGAAAGAAACAAAAATAATAATAATCTCGATACAGGCTGCAGCAAATACACCTCAAGCTTGTGTAAGCGTGCAGCACAGATGGATGCGTTTAGCAAGATACTGTGTTAGGTACAGTCTTTTGCTTGTAATTATTTTATTCAGGGTAAGAGAAAAGAAAAGGTACGTGCTCATGAGAATGCAGTTCTCTTTTGCAGAACAGCTTATGATGAAACAACTAGTGTAACGTCTTTGTCCCCCACCCACACTTTTATAGTAAAATTGCCCTACTACTGACTCACCTATTCCATGTGTCACACCTAAGACAGGAAATAATATGGCTTTGGAACAACACGAGAGAAAATATTTCATTTTAACATTAGCTTTGTTTCTACTGCTTTGATATCCTATTTTGCTTTTGTGTGCATTTGCCATCCGCACTCTGCTGCATCTCATTTCCACTGGTGCCGTCAAGACAGCGTAAATCACACTCTCTGAGCGTTTCATTGAGAAAAGAGCCCGAGCTCAAACTGGCAGCCAGCCAATCAGGGAGAGTGACCCTGAGAAGACATGTGAGTGATGGGACGCATGGCTACTCAGACAGGCTGGAGCACTTAACGGTGACGTTAGTCAGAACAGAACACTGGTGGCGTGGAGACTGCTGGGAATACTGTACTGTGTATAAACATTGCTGTGTTTCATCAAGCACAAAGCTGAGAGATGCAGTTACTGATTACTTGATTCAGATGATGAGGTAATCAACTGGAACCAAAGAGAAATAAAAAATAAATAATACATACTTTAGATATAGTACAAAATGAGAGCAATAAATAATTTAAAAAAAGTGTTGCATGCATAGATGAAGCATTACGGGGTTAGATCACCAATATTGAAAAAGAAAGACCCTATTGAAAAACAAGCAAATGCATGTTAGGTTATGTTCTGAAGCATGTCTGCTGGTTTAAGCTGGTCATGAGCAGGAGCTAGTTGCTTAGGACCAGCTCAAACCAGTTCTCCTCAAACCTCAGGTTCTGGGATGGCCTATTGCCAAATACTTTGGCAAGCCCTATAGAAAATAAGTGAGGAGAACTGAAGATGAGAGGTTCCAACATGGACCTGGGAATCTGAAGGATCTGGAGGGATTCTGTTGAAAGAATGATCTCTTATCTATTGCCAGGTGATCTCCAATCTCATCAGGCGAACAAAAGAAGACTGTTATTTGTTGGCAAATGGAGGTTGCAAAAAGTATTAAATAAAAGGGGGTTAATTAATGTGACCTACTAAGAAAAGCATTTATTTTTGTAATGAGATTTGCCCACTATTTTCAATTGTTTTACTTCAATAAAGGTTACCTTTTATGACTCAAAAGGTGAAACAAAGCAAATTGCCATTGCCGACTTTGCTCAAATTTCTCAAGGGTGCTTAACTGTGAATATGTGCCCAACTGCACATGCAATGAAAGTCAGTGGGGTCCAGACTTGAAGAAAAAAAAAAAGTCTTAACTTGAAATAAATATAAACAAACATTTAGTTAAACAAACGGAAATGTATTATTATATTGCATGCAATGTCGGCTAAACACCATTTGTATTGTATCATAAATAATAATATGTTTATCATAAATGAATATTACATTAATATTAAATGTAAATTAACTCATTGTCTTCGTAACAATCAAATCAATCAAAGCACCACCTTTTTTTTTCAATCTTTTTACATAAGTTTCTGACTTTATAATATTCAATAATATAAAATACAACTATATGTAATACAATGTAGCCTAATAAAGCTTTGATTATGGCGACTGGAGTTAAAATGCAGTTTAAAGGTTTGAATTAAATATATTTTATTTTATTTCTGCAAATTAATAATTATTAATATAGTCTAATGGCTAGTGCAGCCGTTGAATCATCTTTTTCATTGAGGAATGAATCATTTACGCATTTTTATTTGCAAATGAAAACAAACGCTTATTTATCACGCAAGGGCATAAACAGTCTACAATCATAAAGGATACCAGCAATATACAAAACATTAATTAGGTATAGACCTATACTCCAGAAATAAATATATGAAATAAACATAAAAATATAGCCCTAACAAGTTCACGTCTATAATAGAAGATTACACAAATAGTATAAAATATACAAATAGCAAATTAAATGTTTCATGTAATAATTTTTTAAAAACATCTCTGATAATCCCGGGTTGCTATGGTCACGCAGGTTTGATTATGCAATAAACTTGTGGCCACAAGATAAATCACCACAGCATCTCGAGGCCACGACATAATATTACGTTCCCACGAGTTAATAAGTCGTGGCCACGACAAAACCCAAAATGTCCCCTCCTGGTCAAAATAAAACTAAAATTAAAATGTTACATATATAATATAAAAAAAAAATTACAAAAGCTAGAGTAGTATATGTAATAATATATATATATACCACTGATGTCATGGAAGATCTTTTCGGCAAATATAATCTTTCAGTTGAAGTCTGAAGTATGATTTAAGAGGACTTGGAATATTTCTATGTAGTACCACAGAAATACAATTATGCTTTTTTTTTATTAGCAGAGTCATCCCCCACTGTCACTCTGTGGCAAACAGTAGCTCAAATACTACACTAAATATCTCATATTGCTTTCCATAGAAGCAAACACAGGTTTGAAACAACACACGGGTGAACACCCGTGACAAGATGTTAGTGAAGTCCTCTACTGTTGGATTGGCTTTTCTCGGGCTTTTACAGCTTTCAGCTGCCCAGAGATGATAGAGAATTCAGACACAGCACATGGCAATCATACTGATTAAACCCTTTCAATCGAACTGATAGACAGAGCCTGTCAACACTAGTTCTAACACTACTGCTGTAATAATCATCACAATGTTATGTGTTGAGGGCAAGAGAGTGGGCGAGAGACCGAGAGGAGCAAGTGCATGAGTATGTGTATCAAGATGGGAGATCCCCCTCAGCTGTGGGTGATTACAGCGTGACAAAACAGTAGGTGGGGCTGCAGAAATCTACCAGCACTGTCCTGCAGTGCCGCCATGTGTTTGGCATTGAGAGAGCAGGCAAAAAATGTATCTAGGTTGAACAGCTCCACCTACTGTGCTGCTCATGGCAGATATATTTAAAAACAAAACAAATAATATTAAATTGTATAAAGGAAATTAAAATTTCACAATTTACATTTTGTACCACACACACACACACACACACACGCACACACACGCACACACGTGTATATCTTACTCAAAAATTAAATTACAAAAGCTGCCACTGGGACAATACCTTTTCAAAAGGGACAAGTTTGTACCTAAAGGGTCAATTTCAGTACCTTAAAGTCACATATTAGTTCTTAAAGTGTACATATTTAACCTAATAGGTACAGCTTTTGTACCTTTATTTCGGAGAGTTTACTGTGAGCTTTTATCACAGTAATACAAAATAGCTTTCAATGAAGCAAATCAATGTTATATGCTACTAGTTCTAAAAAGACATTTCTGAATTAGTAACAGATGTTTGGGCTCATCCACTGATCTTTCAAATTAACTTTTTGGTGGAAAGAAGTAGATCCACACAAAAGAATGTTTTTTTAAGGCTGCTTCTGTTCTGTTTAACTCTGCTTCTCTCTTTTATATTTACTGATTTATGCCGTTGAACTGAACATAATATCACACTTGTAACTATGTAACTGTGCTATATGGCATTAAATCACACTGTATAGAACACCCACAGAATCTCAGCATTCATAATACATACATTTATGTGTGTAAAAATGGCATGATATTTTGGTAACAATGGAAAGTCTTTACTGATACTTGTTGTAATTTAATGAAAGACAGTTTTGTCTACAAAAAAATATTTCAATATATAAATCCTGTAATAAATTCAATATTTAAATCCTGTTTATATGCTCAGATACAGTGCGGTGGAATATTTTGCCCAGAAGAGGGCAGCAACTCTACTATTATATAGTCTACTATTATATAAAATGTATTGCTGAGTGCTTGCTTTTCCTAAGCTCAGGAACTCACACTGTATCTCTCTTATTTTAGTATCAACAGCATGATTCTCCTAAAATCTGAAATAGAAGTAGACACAAAGGAGATAGCGAGTAAAGATGGGACACAATTGGACAGGAATTGAACAGAAGCAGGAAGGTACCTTTAGCTGGGATTCGAACCCATACTTTCTGAGGTGCAGTTATCCCAAGGACCACCGCATATACACCGCATTCTCCAACCACATAGAAAGGACTTACAAACGCAAGATGTTTTGTATAAGAGATATAAATTTTTTCTTAATAAATGTAACACATAATAAATGTTTTTTCTTTGTTTAGCATAAACATTTTGAATTTTACAGCTCGGTTTTGCATGTATGTAAAAATAATTTATGGTTTCCTCTGTTAATTTGCCAACATTAATCAGCCTCAAATGTGACAATGCATGTATTGTCTTTCACTGAAATGGGGTGGATAAATGACATTGAAGCTGACCAGAGGGAAGAAAAAAAAAATAAAACACCCTCTGCTCAGATTGTCTCTTAAAAAAAGTTTTCAAAAAAGACTCATATTTGTCTCTTTCAATTCCAACAACATTACAGACTGTGCTCAGATTTTTCTCTTTAGCTAGATACGCTGGATCTCTCACATGTGTTTAATTACATTTGTGTCTTTTCAAGCTTTAGAAGACATCTCAACATCACACTGTGGATCTGTCATATTTGTTTCCTTTAAATTGTCTTCTTTAATGTGTGCACCACCTCAAATGCCTCAATATGACCTCATTCTTTAAAACCATATTAGTCAATTAATAAAAGTGAGTCTTAAGCCATCTTAAGCCACATTTCAGCAAAGTTACATTTTCTTTAAATAAGTTTGGATAAAAGTTTGGATCCAGCAACAAATTATGTGCCAAAGTACATTAACACTGTCATCTATAAAAAAATATGATCCTTATTTCTGTGTTATTTCTTTCACAGTAATAGCCTATACAGTAACTCTACGATTACAATTTCCCCCCTTTATTAGGTGCTTTTCATATACTTTGTAAAATTGTTGAGATCTCTTCTAAAGCTTTACAGGGGACAAATACTGCAAGATAGACCCCAAGATTATTTAGCTGAAATTATACAGATTATTAAAGAGAAAAACCCAAGCACAGTGTGCCATGTTACCATTAGGTAACCATTGTGTAAGTGTTCACCATTCAAATTTCATAAACATTGTATACTGTATTGTAACCAATAAATATTACTGAATTACTTCCATGTTGTATTATTCTACTGCGTCTTGTTTTTTTTTTGTAAGTGAATGTAAGAATATAGACAAATCACGATGGCAATATGAATAAAACACATTGAAAAGTAATGGATCAATCTCTGAATATGAGTAGAAAGTTAAGCATTGTCACAAAGAAATGATTTATGACATAATATCCATTGAGAAGATAAAGAAAATATTTTCTTTAAATAACACTTACAGTAGGTATGAAAAGTATTCAGACCCCCTTAAATTTTTCACTCTTTGTTATATTGCAGCCATTTGCTAAAATCATTTCAGTTTATTTTTATCCTCAATGCACACACAGCATCGCATATTGACAGAAAAACACAGAATTGTTGATATTATGCAGATTTATTAAAAAAGAAAAAGTAAAATATCATATGGTCCTAAGTATTCAGACTCTTTGCTGTGACCTCATATATTTAACTCAGGTGGTGTCCATTTCTTTTGATCATCCTTGAGATGATCCAGACCTTCATTTGAATCCACCTGTGTTTGATTGTACTGATTGAACTTGATTAGGAAAGCCACACACCTGTCAATATAAGACCCCTCAAAATGCATTTCAGAGCAAATGAGAATCATGAGGCTGCTCATCACCTGTCCAATACAGTCCCAACAGTAAAGCATGGTGGTGGCAGCATCATGGTGTAGGGGTGTTTTTTTTAGCTGCATGGACAAAACGACTGGTTGCAATCTAAGGGGAAAGAGAAATGTGGCCAAGTACAGGAATATCTTGGATCAAAACCTTCTCCAGAGTGCTCAGACTGGACTGAAGGCTTACCATCCAACAAGACAATGACCCTAAGCACACAGCTAAAATAACGAAGGAGTGGCTTCACAACAACTCTGTGACTGTTCTT
>JAUCNO010000044.1:7868302-7878332 GCA_032353835.1 Enteromius viviparus
TTAAAGGAGTCATACAAAGCCAATTTTCCACAAGCTAATATGATTCTTTAGGGTCTTAATGGAAAGTTTGTAATATAATTTGTTTTACGTGGCTGCAATAAAAACAAAGAGTGAAAGATTTAAGGTGGTCTGAATACTTTCCGTACGTACCCACTGTAATTGATATTATTATACATAAATATTTTTCATATATAAACATATAAATAAATATATATATATATATAAATATATAAACATTTTCTTATACATGCATGTGTATGTATTTATATATACATAAATATACACAGTAGACACACATGCATTATGTACACAAATACCTTTATTTTGGATGTGAGGAGGAGGAGGTGAATGCATGTTTGAAAATCAGTGAAGTGTTTAATTATGCTTGTGTGTGTGTGTGTGTGTGTGTGTGCATGCATGTATAGCATACAACATGTGTGATGTGTGTATGTTAATGAGGGAAAAAAATAACTTAAATGATTTTAGCAATTGACTGCAATATACTGTAACAAAGAGTGACAAATTTAAAGAGGTTCTGAGTACTTTCCGTACCCACTGTATATTTACCTTCAGCAGACTATTTTATGCACCCTATAAAACATAATCATGTGTGTGTATTGTATCATTTGTTATCATTTGTGTTGGGGGAAAAGAAAGTCTGAATCGGTGTGAATAAGGGTCAGACTGTCCAGACTCCCAGAGCAGATTTTAGCTGGCCCTGCTGCGACCTTAGGTCTGACAGCAGATGGAATGGGCTCGCTGGCTGCATTAGCATCTAAATGGCTCAGAGAAATGACAGAGGACAGAGATAAAATAAGGTGAGTTCTGCCCTAAAGACATGAATAACAGGAAGGTACACGGAAAGACACACAAACATAGTTCGATTTTTTTTTCTACAAAAGATGGCCTACACAAGAATGTATTTTGGAACGTTTCTTTACAGGAATAGTTCACCCAAATTGTATTTTGTCATCATCTATTCAACAGATATTATTTCCAGGTTGTTGCAATTCCTTGATTTGATTCGACTATTCAATTTTTTTAAATACTCGACTTCTTTTTGGTGGCGCTGGCTAACCGGCAAAATACCAGAAGTTGCATATTTCATGAGAATCGATTAAACACATTATTAGACTGTTTTCCAAGGCTGTCTGATATATTAAACCCATTTAAAAATCATAATTTAGAATAATTGTGAATACAATATATTGTACAATAAATTAAATCATTTATTATGCAGTAAGCACTAAAACAATCGTCAGGCCGCTGTTGCCCCCTGCAGGCCTTTGATGTAATGCATAATATACATTAGCTCTTTTGTTTTAAATACTTTATGCATTTTTACAGTTGTATATGTTATGTATGTACTTTAAGTCATTTTAAAGGCTAGTGTTTACTTTACTTTTTTTATCACCACAAAAAGAATAATTATAATTGTACACTATTGCTTTTGAGAAACACAGCTTAGATTAGTTTGTTTTAAATGAATAGTTCACACAAAATCAAATTTGCTTAAAACATTTGTATAAATTTGGCATTACATCACTTGCCCCTCTCTGCAGTGAATGGGTGCCATCAGAATGAAAAAAAAAAACTAAATAATCTACATGACTCCAGTCCATTAATTATTTATGAAGCAAAAAGCTGTTTGTAACTTTTACTTTTCACAAGTGATGTCATGTTAATTTTTTGTTATATCTTTTTATAAGCACTCATTCTGACGGCACCCATTGAATGCAGAGAGTACATGGTTCAGTGAAGTGATGTAATGTTAAATTTCTCCAAATCATTTCTAATGAGGCAACAATCTCATTACAGCTTGGATGGCCTGAAGGTGAGTAAATTTTAATAAACTATTTCTTTATGTAGACACAAACTCTTGAAACAAAATGATTGAACATTCAAATCAGACTTGTCAAACCTTCTCTGCTTTCTCTCTTACAGAAACACGCATCACAAACTCACCTCTGAGATCTCTTGGAGGGAGACAGTATGGCACAAATGCATAATTGAGATGCAGGAGGTGCAGTCTCAGGCTCGGAGAACACTGTGGTTTGACAGAAATCCCAGGTATAATAAATTATGCTCAAAAACCAGACATTGGTTTACGACACACACACTCCCAAATTGACGTAATAAATTTGTGCACTATTTGGATCCAGCCAAGTAATTATGTAAAGTAATGAATCTAATGCAGATACATAGCTGCATAAAAACTGCTGAGGTGTATTTGGAAGTTCAATAACAACAGGGTTTAAAACACGTCAGGAATTACGATTTCCCAACAACACCAGAAAGAAATCAATATACACGCACACACGCATTGGAGAAAGTAGGTCCTAAGGGATGCCTCTGTCTGGAACTGGTCTCAAATGCATGGCAATCAGCCAGATTGATTCAAGATAAGAAGAAGATTAGAAAGAGTTGGAAAAGGGGGACCAAAGGAAAAAAGAAAGGAGGGATGGAGGGCAAGATGAAGACTAAGTAGACCGCAAACAAAAAGGGAAATCAAAAACAAACCAAAAAAACGTATGGTGTTACAGGGGATACCAAGCAGTCTATTCTCAAGTAAATGATGACAGTTTCATTTTTAAGTTTCATTTTTAAGTGAACTAGGATTTTTGAAAATGACCATTCATGCAGTGTGTAAAATCTCTAAGTCAATAAAATCATCGTGCACTCTCAGAAATGTTGACATCAACAAGAAACATTAGCATATTCCCCAACCACTTGTTGTGCACAGACCTGTAGAAACTTGATTTTCCCGTTGTTCTGTAACGCTGTCCACAAATCAGCACTGCACTCATAAACCTTGCTTTACCAGGAATTACAGGTATGATGAACTGAAAATGAGACCAATCTGACCAATCACTGCAGATTAGCATCACGCAAAGAAGGGGTTTGGATTAAATGAATCGTTCGTTCAATTGTTTATATGGCAATCAAAGTGTTTTTGACCTTGCATGCATGTCAACCTGTTGTTGAGGACTCCCAAAACCAAAAATGTGAACATTTCATAACCCACTTTAATGCTAAGACAGACTGTTTCTGAGACGGTTTTACTCCTCCTCTTGATTGCTGCATATTTCATACCTTTACTTTCCATTTCAAGTGATCTCACATTGACTAAATATATAATGTCTCCTTGGTCATTCTTACACTAGTTTTTGGCCATAAAAACTATCTGCATCTTCACGTTTTTAGTTAAAAGACATTATTTAGTATATTTGTTAAGCTGTTTTTCTTCTGAAAAACAGCTTAACAATGTACTATCCAGACATTTGTTCTGCTCTCAGAGGCCTGTCTTGAAATAACTGCATCATTGTTTAAACCTGTGAATAAAAAGAATGAAATAATATCTGATTGCTATCGTAAAACACGCTGCAACAGCCTACCATTAATCTTTCTCTGCGTATCATCTTTTCTGTCAGCTGCATAGAAAATCAACAACAATCAACTGATGAGGATATGATGTATTGTTTCCCACAGCTGTGATTCAAACACAGGTTTATGCTGCCTATGTGAATTTAAAAAGCTTGGAAAACACTTTGGGGATTTATATATAGAGTAAATATAATATAAAATGCTTCAAATACGACTTTACTACCACACAGTTTCTGCCCACCCAAGCACAAAAGTGTTTTTCCTCTGAACAAAGCACAAAAATGTTTCCTCATAGCGTTGGTATTCCACTATAAATCTCTCTTTATTTTCTCTGTCACAATAACCATCTCCTGTTATTTATGTTCTTTCTAAAATTTGAACTCAAGTGCATTATGCATTTAAAATCAATTTGGAACAAGTTAAATCCAAAAATGCAAATGCCACTTATTTTAAAATTTTATTATGGAATGCAATGACAATCATATATTTAAAGTCCACATGAAATCAAAATTGATTAGATTTTGTCACATTGTTTCTTTTGTGGTGAAAAATGCACCCATGCAAATCAATCCAAAAAATGTTAGTTTGCCTTTGTAATCTTTAATCTAAATCTGAAAATGCTCCTCCCCTCTGAAACAAAAGGCCTTCTCTCATCAGTTTGAGTGTAATGTAACATCCTTAACCACGCCCCTCCAATCATCAGTGTTCTTTTTAAATGAAACACAGGTCCATACTTTACTACATCCAATCAATTCAAATGAGAAAAAAACATGCGACACCCTCTAGTTTCTCTGAAGTATGTCACAATACGGAATTAAAATGATCACAGACTTTAAAGGAATGTGCCACTTTTTTGAAAATAGGCTCATTTTCCAACTCCTTTAGAGTTAAACAGTTCAGTGATCTATGTTAAGCTACAGCTCAAAGTGCACTCGCCAGATCCACAGACTGGCTGAATGCATTCAAAAACAGTAAAACCCATATATAGTCTAAGGAAAAGAATTACACTTCATAAAATTCATAACATTTCACCAAAGTCCACTCTCTTGAAAAGTTCTGGCCTTGTAACTGGTATGAACTGAAATTATTTACAGGATCTAATCAGGAAGTCTGTACATTTGCGTCTGTTGGCACTCTCTCATTCCTTGGGAAAAGAACCGCGGCTGCTAGCTGCCAAGATCATTCGAGATGACATTGACCCATCAGCACCCTCGCACCTGTAACGTCACATTCCACAAATCATTGCGGTCTCTCTGCCTTAAATCAATGCTTTAGTTCATTGTGGCCTTGGTAATACTAAAAAGCCATTTTTATGGGTGCTAAAAATAGCCCGACTACCCTATTTATGTGGCTTAGGTCTCTCCTGCCAGCGGAGACTGTGAAAGCATCCGCTCGAAAACTGCCCCCTGACGCTTCCCACTGATCCATTTGCACTTGCTGCCAAGGGTCGCTGTATAAGACTGTGTGTGTGATTATGAGTGTTTGTGTGCTTCTGTCCAGACTATACGTACAATACTTCAAACCATGTCATACGTATAATACTTCAAAGCCTCTCACTCTAAACCTAAATATAGGAGGTACATTGAAATAAGATTGAAAATTAGTAATCCATCACACATAAGGAGGAGGGATGTGGGACACAGATGAAGGAATGAAAAGAAAATGCAATACACAGCTAAGAGTTTTTTTTGTCTATTTAAGAGGCTGTTTTAATATAGCACTGCTCTAATTGAGAATGTGTGAGAGACATACCCCATGTTTAAGGAAAACACCGAGCACAAGGCAGTGGCAGGAGAACGTGTGAAAGAGAAAAAGAAAGAGAGTCTACTCTCCAATGCATGTTTTTGTATTTGTACTGGACGAATCCGAGACCACCAACTAAACTGCTTCTAATTTTAGCGCTCAACAATAAAGCTGGGGCCAGTACGAGAGTTTTAATTCATGAAACTATCGCTTGTTTTCATTGGATTTACATTTTTTTCTTATAAAATATTAAATATATCTATATAACCAAATCTACATAACCAAGCATAATAAGAGTTTTAAATATTTTAAATAATTCTTAATTACAAAAAGAATCATTAAATCTTAATTGTGATATATAATTTTACATGTCATATACATTTTTAATAATTCATTTTAATTAAAATAAATTCATTTAAGTTCCTAAAATTTTAAACATGGTTTCCAAGCAATGTTTTCACCATCACTTGCATCTTGGCATAAGAACATCAAACATCTGACCATCTCCAGAAACGAGTTTGCTTGGTCAACATCACAAAAAGACTTCAGACTTCTGAACCCCACTGCATGTATATAAACTGCAACATCTCATGTGCTGCATACTGTTGCTTGAATGGCTTTTAGATGTGTGTGTGTTTGTTTGTGCATTAATCTGCCTCTCCGCTGTGTGACATACTCCCTGGGCTCATATTTAGTTACAGCTGATCACACCCAGACCAGAGGCATGAAAGGGAAGCGAAATAGAGAAGAGAGTAAGGAGAAATGAGTGAGTTGAATAAGGTGAGAGTGCATTTTCTGCCAGTAACCTGTTATCTTCCGTCTCCCCACTGCTACGGCAGCCAGATTGAGTGGGTGAGCGATGAGAGTGGAAGCCTCCACACCCCTAAAGTGCAACAGAAATCGTGACTGGATTCCACTGCTGCTCTACGTTCACTGTTACTTGGTCCCACCATGACGCAAACACACAACAACACAGGCAAATTCTTCTACACACCAGAGACCCAAAGCAGAGGATAGAAGTATTTGTGCTAACAATGTCAAGGTGGAAAGAACATGCACTCTCTACTGTGAGTTACTATCTAAGTACATCCCAGAAACAACTAAAAATAAGCCATTAGGTCATTTTTTTAATATATATTTATAACAGGATGTTTATATCCTGACATAATCATTTAGAATTGTTTTTCACTATAGCTAAAAGTATCAAATCAATTGTAATTTTAAGTATAAAGTAAATATAAAGTAACATATTACATAACATGTAAATTACATAATATATTGTATATTTTTATGTTTATATCTTGACATAATATGCAAATAATGTATAAATCTATCTAATAAATAAATGTATGTATATATATATATATATCCTGTTTGTGGAAGGGAGGAAAGCATGATGTTTGCGCTTCAGTTTGGTGCTGCTGGATGCACAGAAATACACACATCATCTTGACGGGCTCCAATTATAAGCTAAAGTCAGCAGAGGATTTAACTGAACCTGACAAGTTCGTGAGGAGCATGTACCCTCTAATCACAACACAAGAATATAAACAGGCTTTTTACGTCACTACATCAAAAACATTTTGGGCAAAGCATACCACAACTGTCCTTTTTGCCTCATTATGTTACCATCCCAGTCTGAATTTGTTTCCTTTCCATTCCAGATTTCAAGCAATAAATGTTTCACTAGAGCTCATGGTTTTCACAGTCACTAACTGCTGTCAGACTCGACTGCACACACAGCGTCCAAATGAAGCAGGGGTCATCTCAGTGTTCAGACCATACACATCCTCTCCACACACACACCTACATGACCTGCCCCTTATTCTCAGAGATATGACAGGAGATTAATATTTTGTGTGACAGTCTGCTCCCTGAAGGCTGTAAAGGAGGCATGGAAACAAACTAGGTCTCAGAGGAATAGATTCAGAATCCAGATTTTGTACCAAAAAAAATAAAAACTCACGGCTCCGGTACAGTAGCTTAAAAAAAAAAAAAGTTCAAGAAGGTGGGTGTATTTCACAACCACCTTTTTCAAAATAAGGATCTTTGTTGACATTTCATATGAAACAAGGTTATGCTGTTGATTATTTCCATTCATAGGACTAGCATTGACATTAAACTACTTGCACAAAATAACATTAGAAGTAAATGTCATCAAATGACTAAACGTGGCAAAACAAGTATGGTTGGGATTTTATGATGGACTTTTTCCTAGTACATTTCAAACTAACAAACAAAGCCTTAATTAATACTCACTCCCACTGTTTTCGGCGTGCCTGTGGAGTGCTCTGCAGTTTATGCGATTGGTGTGCTTTGATGACATCACGGTGGTCAACTAGGCCTCCTCTCCGTCTGATAGGAGGAACCAGAGAGTCACTGGGCATCAAAGAGTATAGTGTCCCATCCGTCACTACGGTTTCCCCTCCATTGGTTTTGCTGTAGTCAAACGAGTCACCTGGGCATGCTTCATCACTCATGTCATACACGGTATGATAGTAGGTGGGGTTGGCACAAACACTGCTCCCGCTGGTCGGAGGATGAGAGTGCAGTCTGTGGCCCTGAGGTTGCACTCTCCCTCCTTTTCGCAAGGGTGCTTTTCTCTCCATGATGACTGAGCTGTCTGCATACATTGGAGACAGCATGGTTCTGTGGGGGGCAGAAATTACAGAAGTTAATATATTTATACAAAAATGTTTTAGTGTATTTTTTTGTTGTGTGTGCGTGTGCAATTGTAGTATTATTAACCATCACAACATAATAGCTTTAGTGGAAATCAAAAATTACATTGTGATTGTGTTTATTATTGTTCTTATTATTATTGTTCTTCTTGTATTAGTTGCATTGCTATTATTGATTATTATTTTTAGTTATATGCTTTTTCTAAATGTGACACTTATTCTGAGATGGCAATGCTACAAATATATAAAAAGTATGTTTATGTAATTGTTTATTCATGTATTTATTTATTTTCAGTTTTATGCATTACAAACACTATCAGAGTAATAATTTCCAATAAAGAAATAATAGAGTTATATAATTAAATCTTTTTTTTATTTATAGTTAAATTGCGTAAATATGCTACAAAAAAATCATCATAATCATAATAATAAAACTGACAGCAACAATAAATAAATAAATAAGCAAAGGAAGTGAAGGGGAAAATATGTGACGGGCAATCAAGTGGGAAAGGGACGCAGAGAGAAGAAAAACACCAAGGGAGGTTTAATTAAAAAAGGCTGCATAGTTGTTTAGAGAAAATTGCAATAGGCCAACGTCAGGTGAAAATAAATGATGCACTCCGGTACTACAATTTATGCTGACCGTGTTTGAAGAATTTGTCCGCTGTGACATGGGCAGAGGAATAAAGTAATTTAAAGTGACACATACACACTCAACGATTTCAAAAATAAGCTCACACATGCACAGACAAAAGGCAGTGCTACAGTCAGAAGTTTATACTTTCTCTTTGAGAAGAGCCAGAAGGACTGACAGCACTTCTACTGTTCTGTTTCTGAAAGCCTTGAAGATGTGGCAAATGCTATGATGATCTTCCCCAAAGTACAAAGAGTAAATAAAAGGAAAGACACTGATGGAGTAAAGCACAAGAAAAGATAAGCACAGTGGCCAAAACGTGAATGGAATACATTCACACTACAGTCCTGTTGACAGGCGGGTTTTGTTGTCAGGCTGTGATTAGGAAAGCCTCAGTTTGTCTCAATGATCAGACACTAAAGATGGAACTAACTAAATCTGCCTCTTTATTTTTGGCCAATGGAGAGCAAAGCCATTACAAAACACATGCCAGTTCCAAAAGGGAATACATTCGGTGAGGTAAAGGAGAACCAGAAGACATCCTGATAGGCCTTTAGACACTTTTAGGTCTCTTCCTGGAGCCTGGAAGCATTGTGACATTCACCCTTTTGTATTTTTAGTCAGGAAAAACATCTCATCCTTGTTTAAAAGGGTTTGATGCATAGGCTGCTTCCAGGACAAGACAAAAGAAACCATCTTTTCTTTGTTTGCTACAGCGACAACACCATAAATCTCCCTGTAATGGCAAGGCAAAGCATAAGCATAGCCACAAAAGGTAGTAATACCCAATTTTGAATGATTTCATTTGCATCATTGTGTGTTACTGCAAGTGGCCATTTGTGTGGGTTGGATCTCCATTGCACCAGCCCACAGACAGCCTCACCATTGTGTGGGTGTGTATGAATACACGCAATTAGGGTGACATTTACAAAGTTCTCCAAAACCAGAAAACTTACCCATGGAAATAATGGCCATCACAATCCCTACTCAAAAATGTCAAGTATCAAAACTCGCTTTCTGAACTCGATTTTTATACTTCTCTCAAGTGTGTTTCACATGGCTGCATATTAAAATGAATTCATTAGTGAACTGTAATCAGAAACGGTTGATGAAATTCAGTCTCAGCCAATTCTGATGCTGACACGTGTATGGTATAGAGGAGGGCAAAGGAAAATCTTTGAACACACAATAAAATGATTTGCTGCATTTAGTACCATTCAGAGCATAAATAATATGCTATCCGCTGAGTGAACACATTATGATAAATAGCTCTGACTGTAAACCATCACACCGAGAACAGCAAAAGACAGACAGATAATCATCTACCAAATAAATAGTCTGTGTTAAACACAACCGAAGTATAGCCTAGTGAATGTAACAGGCAGTAAAATCATAATCTACATGGTACCACAGCATGAGCATCTTACATGACCAAAGGTACCAGTCATGGTATTCTATGCTACTTTTCAACCAAAGAAAGATTAAAGACTCTGATGTCACAGATATCATGGTAGACAGACAGACAGACAGACAGACAGACAGATAGATAGATAGATAGATAGATAGATAGATAGATAGATAGATAGAT
>JAUCNO010000044.1:7882007-7893953 GCA_032353835.1 Enteromius viviparus
CGGACTTAAGTACGACTCGGCCCATTTTGTACTTGGACTTGTCTCGGACTCGACTGGTCAAAGACTCGAACTCGACTTGGACTCGAATTAGGTGTACTCGAACCCAACACTAGTGTAATACATACTGTTTGTAAAGCATTCCATAGCATTTTCATAACAAGAATAAATGCATAATGAAGCAAAACATAACAACCATGCAAACATTTTCACTATTAGGCTATATTTTATTTCTTTAAAGATACATAAGAGATCAATTATATTTGACTTTACTGGTGTTTTTTAGTCTTGTGCAAGCCTATTTCCAGGAACATCAAATATAATTATATTTTTTATCCCTTGTGAACCACAAATGTCTCGCAATTGATTCTATTCATTCAGATCTGTGTGATCAATGTGTTAAACTGTAAGAAATCATTGTTTTTTAGGTGTTTTCCTTCATAAATCCTTCTCTTGTAAATTTGGAGGTGCTGGATTCATTTCATTCAGTTCAACATCACTCTCTGATTCGGTGGTCTTTGTGTGCCTGTAAAAAAATAAATAACTATGAGAAAAATATTTCACAGCATTTCACTATTAGATCCAGTATTATGGTGAACTGATCTGAATGTAGTGCAAGTCACTTATAAACGTTATGTGAGATGGTTGTTTGAAGTCTAGTAGGTGGAACAGTACTTGGCATTTAGAGTGATTCAGCTGAAAGCTATTTTGGTATGCTTATGTACTATACCTGCCCTCCTCTACATCCAGCACATTCTCTGGCAGCTGAACATTCGTGGTCTCAGGCAGAAGGAAGACCACACATCCACTGAGAACTGCAGTGGTAGCAAACACTACAGAGGGTGCAAAGCGCCACATGTCCTCTAATAATATAACCATGGGAGCCAGCGAACCTCCAATACGGGCTATAAAAGAGGTATAGCCCAAGCCGCATTGCCTATAGGAAAGATACAGAGAAGCAGAGTAAGTTACCAGAGTATGTACAGTTTTGTCCTTTTTTGTGAAATATAAATACACATAAGAATATATACTGTAGTAGAATTATTTTGCATCAAAAATCTAAACGTTACCGGAGTACAGTAGGGTAAAGCTCAGATGTGTACAAGAAGGCAATGGTAAATGCTGCCTCAGAGAATCCTTTCCCAATAATTGCAATCCCTGTCCGCACAGCAGAAAACTCTGTGGATGAAACAGCAAATCAAAACCAATACTTTATTCCTATAACAACCATCATAAAAAAAAAGAAATGATAAAGTACCTGTTGGGATTATACTGTTTAGTCCAATCAGAGCTCCTGCTATAATGAGAGACCATGCCTGGCCATTTCTGCGTCCAATCCAGTCCAGAGTGAGGTAGGTCCCGACCTTAGCTGGGACTTCAATAACTCCATAGACGAACTGTGTGAGATAAATGTTCAGGCCAAACCCAGTGATGTTGAAGCTGATTCCGTAGTAGGTAAAAGCAACAGCAAACCTGAAGATTTAAATAAAGACTGTCGATTTAACAGTGTTTGACTGTTGTTTTGCAATGGAAAATGAAAAACGCTTCTCACATACCAGAAAATCCCAGAGAAAAACACAATCTTCCTCAGCTTCGGTGTTCTCACTAGATCAAGGTAGGAATGATTCTTGTTGGAGACCTCACTAACGGTGATTTTCTTTAAGGTCTAAAAAGGTGACAGCCAAAAAAATTGATTACTCACTCTCGTGTCTTTCCAAACTTGTAAGACTTGTGTTCATCTTCACAACTCATCCCATAGACAGCAAGGATCCTACAGCGATTAAGGCTCAGAAACGTAGTAATAACATTGTTAAAATAATCCATCTGATAATAGTGGTAACAATGTTGTTTCTAGACCTTGATCGTATTAGGATACTTGATGTCTATGAAAGAGTCGAGGAATCTAGGAATTAATTTGTGTTCTGAAGATGAATGAATATTAATAATAATATTAATTATATATTATTATATAATATATAATTAAAGAGAGGTGGAACCGAGGGACAGCGAGTAGGCCAGAATCGGAAGGAGGTAGTGAGCGAGTCAGGATGTAGGGGACAAGCAAATTGCAAAGATAAGAGGGTGCTAAGCCATTTAAGGATTTAAACACAGGGAGGAGAATTTAGAATTTAATATGGTAGGCAACTTTGAGCCAATGGACATCATACAAGATTGGGGTTATATGAGCAGAACGTTTGGAATGAGTGAGTGTTCTAGCCACAGAGTTTTGAATATATTGTAATTTGGAGATGGAGCTGGCAGGTAGACCAATGAAAAGGGCATTAAAGAAATCAATGCGTGATGAAATGAATGCATGGATGACAGTTTAGCATCTTTGGGACTGATGAAGGGACGCTACGACGTAAATGGAAAAATTTAGTGATGACAGGAGACTGACAGGAGAGTGTGGAGAAGAATAAGTAGATGTTTTGATCTGAGAGCCAGCAATCTCACAGGTGAAACTGGTAGAAATGTTGCTGGTGATTCCAATGAAAATGATCTCTAAGCCTATTTTTAATGTCCTAAATGAAAGTACATCTTTGAAAAGACATATTATTAATAAAATACTTTTCATTTTTGGATGAACTATCCCTTTAACGAAGAGACTATATCATAATAATAACTGCCTGGATAGCTGGATATGTTTACCTCAGTGTCTAGCTTATGAGTGTAACTGTGCTTTCCATTCATCTTAGCACACTGAATGAGATATTTCTGTGCCTCTTCCACCCTGCCATTGGCCAGCAGCCATCTTGCTGATTCAGGAATCCACCTTTTAAAGATAAAATACACAGGAGAAAAATATATCCATACATCCAGTGTTTTTTTTTCATTTGCTGTTCCACCACTTACCACCAAGCAATTATGCCCACAAGGCAAGGTGAAGTCACTACCAGGATGAGGTGCCTCCAGTCCCTGATGAGATATGCCAGAAGAGCCAAAAGCATGTTCCCTACACTCCACCCGAGACTGATGATAGTACCTGTAAATGTGCGATGTTTAACGTCTGTCCACTCAATGCCTGCAGAATGAGCAGAATTTTTGGGTATTAACAGCATGTACAGACTCTGATAATGTATTTAATTCTAAACCAACTATACATGTTCTAAACCTGTTTTTCTTCTAGAATATGATGTAAAATTATTAGAATAACTCAAATACATGCAGGATCAGCTTGGATTTTATGTTGTCTAGAGAGACTCAAATAAAATAAGAAAGTGATATATACACAGAGCTACTGTGGTGATAGACATCCCGGTGAGGGCCAGTCCACACAAAGTCCTTGATATAGCGAACATCACGTAAGATGTTGAAAAAGCTTCAACAATTCCACAAATAGAACTGGCCACAAAGGAAACCTGAATCATCGGCTTACGGCCAAACCTGTATAGTGATATAAGACAATATATATTTAACCATGCAGAAGAATCGCACATTGAAAATCACATGGGAAACTGGGGATACATTCTGTCATGCTTGTTACACAGAATAGCCTGAGGGAAGCGGATTTGATGTGAGACATGTTCCGTGACAAACAACTGGATAAAGAATACTTGAGCTCTGTTGTGAAAGCTAAGAAAGTCAGCAATGCAGAACAAATCAAGGGGAATGAATCGTTTTTCAACCTCAGACATGTGAGTAAAGACATTTGATTGTAGAAAGGTCACATGACTGGCTTTTAGCCTAAGGAATCTCATATAAGGTTCGTTGATGAAAGAAATGCTAGAAAATAAAGTAATTGGATAAATGCATGTAGTTCTAGAACATAGTTGAAGTAAAAATAACATACTTATCTGCCAACTGGCCAAACATGATAGCACCGATTGTCACTCCAATGAAGAAAAACGTGGCAAGAGCTTGGTTTAGCTTTTTGTTGTCGCATACCAAATCCCACTGGAAAAAGAGAGAAAATCATATGCTAAGAATATAAGATCAACATATTTGTTAGAGAATATACTGGTGAAGTAAAGCTAATTTTTTACTAATTAATTACCACTGGTACTGGTACTAAGCTAGGGGTCAAAAACAAACCATATATTCTTACCTCAGTTGCGGTTGTTGAGATGAACTGTGAGCGATCATATACCCATCCGTGCTGGCATGGCACAGACACATTTGATCGGTTTCCATAAATTAGGGAGAGGTCGGCATTAGGGTCAAAGTCAAAAGGAAGGGGGTACATCTTGCAGGAGCTGTAGGACCCATCTGCATTCCGTGGAATACCAAGTGCCAGAATCTGTCCAGACAACTCAGTGCTGCCCTTCTCTATGCCAGCTGCATACCAGTCATCCAACTGAGGCAGAGCGCAGTGGTGGGGTGGCACACCTGAGATGAAGTTGTGGAGCAGGAAGTGCAGCGGGAGGATGATGCGTGGGAGCCATAGGATGTATAGAACCAGAAACTGGAACTTGTTGAAGCCACCAATTTCATGAAGGACGTCCTCAAACCTCATAGCTGAAAGAGAGATTAGATACCAGATCTTCTTCTTTGCTCCTAATGTATGTTCTGCTCACCCATTAGAATCTAGATCTTCTTGGTGAAATGTGCTCTGTTCTGGAGAAACACTTGGGCTGGTCTGTAGTGAATGGCGAGCAGAGAAAAGTCTGAGGCTGAATGCTGAATTGCTATATGTTATCATAACACTCTGTCATGCTTTCAGAGCTTGCATGAAACACAAGAAGGTCTTTGTCTAATAAGAAGAGTCACAGGCCTTAAAAGTTCACTATCCCTCACCTGACTAGCTGGAGAGAGGAAATAGAAAATACATTGGTTCCACAATGACCTTTTTTGGACTGAAAATAGCAATTGAGATGTCTGTTTTAAATAAAGGAGAAAAGCCATTTTGATTTGGTCGATATAATTAGATTTATTAATTTGTGTAAATATTTATTTTTTGAATTATGTTATTTATTTATTAAATAAGGATCTTACACAGTCTGACCAAGACTTCAATCTGGTAAGTATTCAGTTTGATATAAGTGTAATGGAAAGAATGTAAAATGTGTCTCGTGAAGAAAAAACAACAACGCAACACAATTAAGACTTGATCATTTTATGCTCCTTATTCCAACAAAAATCTAACATCTCACCATTGTAATAAGAGCAAAAGAGGTGGGAATTGTTCATTTAGAAATAATCTGTTTTGACAGCTATCAATAACTGTGTGTTATTTCTGCCATGCTTACAAAATGACACAACTCGGTGTAGAACCCACAATATACTCCTTTAACAAAATTAAAACCCAAATACTTTACCATTTCCTTTGCCTGATAAAAATAAAGAAGTCTCTGCAAGAAATACTGAAAAGAATATGTACAAGCATAAAGCAGTATCATCAAACACTTGAAACAAGCTAAAGACAAGGCATGCCCATCATCACAAGGTTTACAAAGAGGGCCGAGCTGCAGACCAGAGGAAATTTGTGCATTTGTCCATGGATATGTGGCAGATTTTCCAATGTTCTGTGTTTCTGGTGGTGTTAAATAATTTGTGCTGGCTAAATACATGTAATATACTGTAGGACTGTTTCAGATGTTATAATGATTATCTCATTTTAGCACTGTTGTGTCAAGGGCCAAAGACAACTTGGCATCTAATTATTAATAAAGTACACCTTTAAAAACTGTATATTAAATGAAATTGCACAACAGAACAACACATATACAGCATAGCACCGTGTAAGCTAAATGCAACATTTCCTCTATTATGTTCCAAGAAGCTTCCACCAAAGTGAAACCTCTACATCTTATAGTACAACATAAAATTATTTGGTGCAGATTCTGAAACTGGAACTAGCCATTCGCTGATTAGGAATAACATTAAAATAACTAAAAAGGTAATTTTGGTCAATGGGGCAGATTACATTTTGAGGCAAGATGTTCAAGTAATTGAGAAGAAACAATCCCGGTAAACAGCAGTCACAGTGTCTTATCTGGCTGCAGGTGTGTTGTTGCTTGTGCTTTTTTCCCTTTTTAAGGGAACTGTGTTCTTCGAGTGAGCAGAAGCTTTGGTTTGATTCCTGACAGATGTAGTGGGTTGGTTTGGTGATGATTTGACGTCCTTTGCAGGACCACTGCGAGTAGTAGTCCTAGACTTCACATGGGGCTCCACAGTGGCTCGGAGGGCATACGGCTGCTTGCGGGTTTCACTGACTGCAGTTCGCAGGGGTAGCCTATGGGGTGAAGGACTAGCTATACGGGTTGAAGAGAAAGTGCAGTTTGCGGTGCTCAAGCTGCGGCGGGATGATGCAGGAATACAGGAGAGCGGCATGTGATTGCTTCCACTTGACATGATTGAGCGGGACAGTGTTGATTTTGATCTTGTTTGAAGTGCTGGAGCACTTGATCCTGATTGTGACGGTACTTTTGGGCTAAGGTGAAAAAAACAAGCACAATTAAATAAGTATGTTTAATATATCACTATGTATTATTACAGAAGAGGACTTAATAATTAGTATTTAAAATAAAATAAAACCATCTTGAGATTAAAGTCATTAAAATGTGATATTAAACTCTGTGTCTACAAAAAAAATGTCTACAATGTTGAGAATAAAATCATTAAATTTACAGAATAAAGTCCTTGTATTTCCAGGAAAAATAGATAGAAATACATTTAATTTAAATAAAATTAATAAAAATTTTTTTACTGAAAATTGATTTTTTTTTCTTAAAACAATAATTTTATCAAAAATGAAGACATTTAGTTTTTTCATAAAACACAATGACATTTAACTCAAGATGGTTTCATTTTTTATTATTGCTATGCTCGTAATCCTCTTCTGTACCTTATGGTATGCTTTGAACAGGGCTGAGTAAAATTAGTGTACAAGTAATACAATTTAGTTATGATAAACTAGAACTTACCCATTGCTTGCCTTTTGTTCTGATTTTGAAGTCTCAGCTTCAGGCTGGATAACAGGAGCTGCGACTACTATTTTAGTTGAAGGCCTCCTTATTGGTGTGACTGGTCGTGGGATCCTGCTGTGCCACTCAGTTCGGTGCTTTTCCTCAGCCTCCTTCTTGAGCTTTCTGATGGAATCATCAGATTCAGGAATATCTTCCTCTGAGCCCGTAGTTGAAAGAGCCTCTGAAGGTCTCTTAGGCTCATCTCCAGAAGATAATGAGGATGAAGTCCTGGAACTCAGTCTCATCCAGCGACCCTGACGTTGTCTTTCCACAGCTTGGCGGGCCAGGTCTTGTTGCATGGCTCTTCTACGCTGTCGTTCTTTGGTGGACAGGGATTGTTCGGATCCTGGCTCCTCTTCCTGAACTAGGATAGGAATTCGACTTTTGCTCGGTGGTCGTGGAGGTTTAGAAACACTCTCAAGTACTGTGATCTCCTTATGATGTTCATCCTTTTGTTGCTTGTTCTGCGTGGAGTCAGTTGATGAATCTTGACGGATAGAGTCTAAGAGTAGAGGGACCACAAGATCGTCCTGTTTTTTAGTAGTCTCAGTTGGCAAAGACCTATCCAGAACATGAGGTACCTGAAGTCCGTCTGTAAGAATTTGAGAGGTGACTTCATGAGGGACACATGCTACTTCTCCTGGCTCTTGAGAAAGGGACTTATCTGTCCCTTTGGCCTGTGATTTTCCTTTAACCTCCTCCAAAAGTTCAGGAACCTGTGCACCACTGGAAGACATGACATTTAGATGGGTTGTCTCTGCAATGTGTACAAAAGTTCGCTCCACTTTGGAGAAAGGGGGTGATGCAATTGAGGCTGGGGCCACTTGAGTTGTTGAGATGGTTACCACTGGTTTAGATGTCAGTATGGATGGGTCAGCAGGAGTTGCATTAGGATGCCCATCATCTGCCTGATTTATGTCCTCCTGGATCTCTACCTCTAGTTGAGCAACTTCATCCAACTGCTCATTTTGAGGGGCCCCAGATCCTGCCACACCCTGATCCACTTCAGTCCCATTTATAGCATGTGGAGACTTCTTCATATCTCCTGGTGAAAACAAAACAAGGGTTTTCGAGACGTCTTCTTGGTCAGGATCTACATCAGCAACCGAACCTGGTTCTTTTGGCTCTTTGTGTGGATCATCGGCCACTAATGTGGATGGGGCCCCATCTTGACTACGTTCAGTGCTCTTTTCGCTCGCACCACTACTAGATTCACTCTTTGTCACGTCGTCATCTCTGGGTCCTTCGTCTTGTGTCTCAGGTGGTGTGGCCGTGAATGCCCGTCGTTGGTGTAGGCTTCCTGTAAGCATGACGGTGAGGAAGTCGGCTCTCTTTGCCTGCAGTTTAGGAAGGATATGGAACATTTCCTTCTCTGAGGATGGGGATTTAGTCCTGTAGTCAGTGGGTGACAATAAAGGCTCATTCGGGGTTGGGCCCTAAAAGACAACATACAAATGCATAAGTTACAATGCTATTATGTAACGTAAAACTTTTATTCTGTGGAATCTAGCTGGAAAACCTAGATTTAATGCATATGACAATATAAAGTAATTCATAATAGAGTTTCTAACCATTTTCTACACATTGTCAACCACACAACACAACTGATTTTTTTTCTCAAAGACTTTAATTTTGTTTAAATTGTACACAAGCTTTTCAAGATTGTCTAGATTACATACATAAAAAAGGCACAAAAATGTGTTAAAGAATTTTCCCTTTTACAGCAGCCAGTTATATTTTGCTTTTTTCAAGTGTATCCCAACATACAGGTTTTTTTAAACAATACATAGACTAAAACCAACCAGATTACATGCTTTTACATACACAGGATTCTCTTTCCTAATGTACATACATCCTGTAATTTAAAAAAAGTTTAAAATACATGCTTTACTTGGAAATATTACAAGCGTATTGTACAGTGATATTGTGATAGAAAAGGTAATATGCTTATTGTACATCAATCTAACAGATCATAGCCCATTTACATTACATAACAATACCAGACTGTCATTGTAAATGAAAATCTTGATCTTAAGTGACTTGCCTGGTTACATAAAAAGTAAAATAAAACCTTCAGCAACTTATTTTTACATTTTGTTAATTAACAGCACACACTTTTAGCTTACCGCTGTCACTGTTGAAACAGTTGTTTTTCATTGCAAATATATTGAATACATTAAATATCGACAACAGTCGGTGCTTGTATCAGCTCTTTTAGAGCTTATCTGTTGTTTTGTGTACATTGTTGCATTTCAGCCATGTATCGGTACCAACATAATAGAGTCCATTGTAATTCATGTGAAGCTTCTCCTAGCTTATCACTCCCTTGTAGCAGGCAATGTTATGCTCCAAATGTCCTTGATCCATTACATTGGCCTACATACAATGAAGAATGACCCTGCAATCAACAATATATCATACAACATGCACATAACAGCTATGATACAGCATTTTCCTTCATATAAAATGTGTTATTGTGACAAAGGCATTGTGTATAGGCATAAAGTAAAACTTATTAGACATAAGAGCAGTTCAGTTGGGTGTGACAGACTACTTTCTTTTTGGTATTTCAGAGCTTTACATGCAGATGTTCAGGTAAAGCTAAACTAAAAGGCCTAAGACAATTTTGTAAACAGTGTATGTAAATGAACAAAAAACTAAAAAACAAAACATGGGCCATGCAAACATTTTATAATTTATTTTATAAAGATCTTGACAGCACAAAGATGGAAGAGAGACCTTTTCTCTCTACTGTGCGGTCAATGCTATTATCCCTTAACACAACATTTATTTGTCAATTAAATATTGTGAATATTGTCAATTAAATATATTGGTATCAAAAAGAGGCTGTACTAATCACTTACTATGTAAATCAATAATCGATATACAATTCATGGAACATAAAGGCATAACATAAGCCATACAAAATTTGCTTTCATGAACCAACTTCAGTTAGTCATGCAAAAAACAAGATTTTGAACATCATTGTCTTTCCAGTACTTCCCGGTCAACAGACCTGGACAGTCTCAACAATATTGACTTTTCTTGCACCATTAATGCCGTTGTCATTTCTGTTCAATTAGTGCTAAACATATTGATGTAAACCAGGCAAAAGCAGATGTGCAAAACAAGTGCAAGAGTTAGCAGCCTGTTTGGGTATATAAACAGTACATTCATGTGAGAAGCCTTGACTGTGACAGTACCAGAAACAAGTCATTTTTGAAATGTATCACTCTTGCTCAAATGCTTATCACTGAAGATGCACAATTCAGTAAATGTGATCATATAAAGGTGCGGAAAAACACTCCAAAACTGACTTGCGTCAACAAACACCAGATTTTGGCATACACTTTTTGTGAAATGTTTAGATTTTACGCTATTGTAATGATTATTTGAATATGCTTCTTCAGCAAAACAAAAAATAGTTTCAGAAATTATAGCCAACCCACCCCCAAAAAACACTACTTTAAAGTGTCTTTTAAAGTCATGTCCATTTCATCTGCTTTCCTGACAAGAGGCAAAAATAAAAAAATCCATCCCCTTTCAACATTCAGTCATGCTTCTTATGTCATATTGCCAAAAGATCTCCGCCTGCTACCACAATAACACTACGAGTCCTTCTACTTTCAAGCCTAGGTTAAAACAACTTTAGTCACCAATATCCATAATGTGAAGATTATTCAACAAGGTGCTATTTAATCACTAAATGTCTACTAATGTACATAATATGCCCTTATTTTCAGAAGAAACAGTGGTGGGTTTTAACTGAGAAAATGACAAAAGCACACCACCTCTCATACCTCTAATACCATTCACATCTTATTGCAATCAGTGGGATTTTTTGTTTCGAATCGCCAAAGAAACAGATATGGCTCCAATTCAGTGTCTTTTTTAAAGTGCACTAGTGAGAAACAGTACTCAAAAGACCCTACAGCAGTCCTAAACACACTTTTGCTACTCCGGCAATGCACAACACAAACATTTGCATCCAACCTAAGACTAGGAGGTATTCAATGACATTTAATGCTTACACGGTGCATTCAAAGCTCTATGCACATATATGTATGATTAAATAAGATATGGAAGCTTTCTACAAACCTCCTTAAATACACAAGAGAATGAAATGGAAAATGCTTCTTTTTTTGCTTACGTTATGGCTATAATACATTTAATAAGTGGCAGAGAAACCAAAATCCAGCGTGCTAATCTTTCATTTATGACCAAGTCAATACAGCTAACTCATTTATCTCAAATTTAGTTGGCAGAAGATAACCAGACTCCAGCATGCCACTCCATTGATTATAAATTGTAGACATATTATTCCCTTTATTCCTATGATTCCATTTTACATTAAATCACTTTCATTTAACTTGCATAACATGTCCTTTGTGAGGCAAAGCACCTTTGAAAATGATATTTTCTTTGTAAAATTGAAAACCTGTGTGCAAGGAACATTATGTACTATGAATGATGGCTCGAACAGCCAGTGTTCGACACCCTAATATATGATTAAATTAAAGGATTAAATACCAAATGTAAAAATCATAAACGAACAATGACAAACATCATAATTTATCTATGAATACACAATATCCATCGTGATTTTTACTCAAAGAGTGGTTGATAAAACTAAAGCATATGTTCAGATCTAGCAGAAAGTGCAAGTTACAGTGGTGACCAGAACGAATTAGAACACTAGTATTTTCACCCACTAAAAATAGATTAAATAAGTAATTTCTTTCTTTTGCTGTAGTGTGTCAATGAAAATATGAGTTTATATTTCCAAACATTCATGTATTGCCTTTAATTGTAATAATCCAGTGAGATTCAGTGAGATGGGGAACAAATGGGCACACCAAATTTAGTTTAATTCAGTTAAAAGAAGTTGACTGATAAATAAAATCTATTTATGACCTTACATATTTGACAGAATCCTTATTTTACAGCAGTTTTACACAAGTGCCTAAAACATTAAAGGAACACTCCACTTTTTTTGGAAATAGGCTCATTTTCCAACATCCCTAGAGTAATACAGATGTGTTTT
>JAUCNO010000044.1:7901693-7918709 GCA_032353835.1 Enteromius viviparus
AAATAATTTGGGTCGCACGCAAATCAACAGGGTCGGTCGGCAACCGGAAACTTAGGTTTATTTTTTTTAGGCCTTATTAGCATTTTGATAATATATGTCACTGATATGCCAGCAAAGAATTAACAATATATCAAGATGCAAAGTAAAATTAAGAAATTAAATTATAGTGTTCCTGCCATCTTATGTGACATTTTTCATTATAATTAATTTCATTGGTAGCAGATAAAATCTAGTTTATTGCTGATATGTGCTGATTTTTGAACAATAAACATCATGTTCCTGTTCTAATTTTAAATATATGATTTAGTCTATTTCTTTTCAACAAGTCAAGTGCTCAAAAACATTGCATGTAAAGTATGAGCAATCCTAAAAGTGCCTATAAACAAACAAATTAAAAGCGCTACTATCTAAACCTCATAATTTCTTTACCCCCATCAAATGTTTTCAACCTCGTTCACCTCAAACCAACCAACACACTACATCTTTAGCATAAGAATGTTAGTACAGCTTAGTGAGGATAATCTTACCTGTCTCTGAGGTCCGTTGGGATCTGACTCTTTCCGCCGTGGCCGTCCGGAGGGTAGAGAGTGACAGGGCGACTGCACAGGACTCTCCACAGATGTTGACTGGCCTTTCCCGCTCCTCCTGGATGCCTCTTCCTCCGTGAGAGGCAGCATGCCTCGTGTAGTGTGGTCACCGTGTGACATCTTGGGTCTGACTGACGGATCAGTCCCTCTATGTCTCCGCCGCTCTTCTCCTTCCTCCAGAGGGCGTAATTCCTCCGGCTCCTCATCGGTGGTGCCGGAAGTGGTGGGCTCGGCCCCTGGAAGATGGTGGAAGTCTCTGAGCTCCATTTCTTTGTCTATGATAACCCACTCTTTGCTGTCAAAGTCCTCTTCTTCTGCGAGTGGGACAGAACGAATGAAGGCATTGCTGTGGGCTTCCTGGTCCACCGATGCAGACGCCTCATTACGACCACGGTCTCCGCGGCAGCCATCGACGGAGAGCATCTGAGCAGGCTGGGAGGAGTAAACGTGCCGAGAAGGAGAACCTAGGATGTCCATTCGAGAGCTGAAACAAAGAACATGTAGAATAAAAAATATTTAGAGAACGAATAGACACTGTTTGCTAAATTTATATAATGTGAAATTAAATTACATCATGAGTCCACATTATATATGTTTATGTTATTTGACTGGATTACACAAACAACTGTTTAAAAGTTTGTGGTCAGTAGAATTGTTGAAATAAGTCTTTTAATAAGCATTTATTTGATCAAAAAAGTAAAACAATATTAATGAGAAATATTATTATAATTTTATTTCTATTGTTATTTTATTTTAACATGAATATATTAAATTAATTGTAATATATTATTATTTGGAAATTAAATTTATTCCTAAGAGGGGAGACATTTTTTGTTTAATCCAAGCATTACTTTCACGCAAGGAAACTTGTTCTCTTGTTTAAAAAAATACTTTGTAATATCATAAATACATTTCCTGTCATTTTTGGAATTTAATGCGTTCTTCCGGAATAAATATTTTATTAATCAATACAAAATCTGTACAAATCCAAATTAAAATTATGACCCACCGCTGTGCATAACCGTCCCGTCCATCAGCGGCTGACATTCGATCAGATTCAGGGCTGTTGACCCGTCGGTACCTGAGCGAGTGCATCTGCACACCCGGAGAGTCTAAACCCCTTTGTGGTGACACAGGACACACCCCCCGGCTACCATCGTCCTCTTGACCTCCCTGCAACATAAAATTAACAAAAATGTGAGGGAAATTCTGATTATTATATTTAATTATTTGTTAAAAATAAACAAATTTGTTAACCTTTCCAAGGTTAATCCTGAGTTTGTTGCGATTAAAGTCTGTCTCCTCCCATCCATCTGCATCGTTAGGTAACTGGCTACCATCAGCTGGCCGCCCAGAAGGAATCGGAGGGGCGTTTTCCTGGTCGCTTAGGTGCTCGTCCTGCACAACATCATCCGTGTTTTCTCTCTGAAGGTCACCTGGCATTGGAGTCATATTTATGACCCTAAAGGTAGCAGAAAATATCACAAATCAATTTTTAATTACAAAAATTATAATAATAGTAAGGTAACCCTAAATGACATAAATTCTATGTAAAATGGTTTTGGGAAACCTACTGAATTTTAGTTTTATTTGTTAAAAAAGAAATCTGTTCCAGTAGTGGCACAGAAACGACACGCTTCACCTTTAAAGAGTCATTTTCTGTAAATGTCACGGAGAATTTCGAAAAAGAACATCAGAAGGGGAACCCCTTTAAAAGTCATCAGACATTTCTCTTTTTCATGGTAAAATGTTCTTCATGTCCTGAAGCAATTCAACAACTACGCCTTTCTAGAACTGCAATGGACTAAAATAAGTCAGTGACATTTCCACCAGAAGTGAGTTTTCTTCTCTCTAAACATACAAACCCCCTAAAAACTGCCTACAATGTTCCAAAAACACTGGAGGTTTGTCACCAATCAATCTGTTTGCAAAATGCAGTAAATTCATCAGTATGCAAATGACAGTAATTAAGTAAAACGATAGAAGAAGACGATAGATACAAGCTTGTCTCTTTTTTTCATTGCCTGTGCGTTACAGACTGTAAGCAGGACTTTTATCCATCTGTACAGCTTTTATGCGACAATGTGAGACAAGCAACAAAGCCCCCCGAGAAATAGTTGGTGAATTAGTGCAGGATTTGTTAGGTTCCATGCATGTTTATGTGTGTGTGTCTTCACAGTAAATTTACAGTCAGGCTTTAATCCTGTTTTGTTATTTGTTTAACCAGTTAAATTTATTATTTGAATTTGATTAAATAGAAATGTTCAATTTGCTTCAGAAAAAGACATCAAAAGACTTGATAGCTAAACTTAATAGCTAGATATAAAAATTTGATAGCTTGATAGATAGAGTCACATGTTCACATGCATATACTGTACACGTGATGTGTAATGCGTTCACACATGCATGTGGTGCTTACCCAACTATGGCCGCTGTGGGCCGTGTGTTCTGCTGCGCTGCTGTCGGTGTGGTGGCAGACATCATGGAGTCCGTCCCACTTTTCTCCCAATCATATGGCTCGTTCTCTGTGATGATGCGTTCTTTCATGCTGTTTTCGAACACTGACATCAGGAGCTGACACCACAAAAAAGACCACCCACATTTTTAATATATCCATGTAAAAGTAATCACATTTCACAAAATCACTGCATACACCTGATATATATTTACATATAGTAAAGATTTACAAAGAGAGAGGTTCTTTTTGGTCTTTGTACCTGATAGTCAGGCTTGGTGTAGTAGTCAAGGCCTAAAACATGCTCCAGGAAGACATTAAACTCTGATGGCATGTGTTTAAGCAGCATTCTGTGATCATAGCGCTCCTTAATCTGACCAACCTGCTCCTAAATTATGCAGATGACAACAGTAGATTTTAACAGTGGTGGTCTGACACAGAATAAAAATGTCATGAACTTGAATAAAACAACAAACACAGATTTTCCAATCAGCTAAGGGAAGTCAGAGCACCTTGTCTTTGATTTTCCTCCACGGCAGCTGCCCAGCAGCAAATTCAACCAGCATGTAAAACAATGACCACAAGTCATCATGGCGACCCATTTCCTGTAAAAACAACACAATAATTTCATTAAATTAACAGGTAAATAGAATTAAATGATAGTGTCCTCTGTAAAATACATTGTTTGATATAAGATCACAATACAGTTGCACTCACTTTGTTTTTATGTGCATTCACAGATGCATATCTAACAGTCCCTCGAAATCCTGCAACAGTTCTGGGCTAAAAGCAGAAAATGTATTAGGGAAATCTGTCACTGATAAATGCATTTATCTCTAATACTTTGTACTATGGTAAATCAAAGCAAATCAGAAATAATACTGGGCATTACTGTATAATTATATGCATTATAACTTTTAATACAGTAGCGTCAGTAAAAGGACAAACTGCACAAAACACTCTGAAAGAAGAGGCACCATGGCTTTGCCCAGAAACTGAACATGGTGTTTCATTCTTCCAGAACAGTGAACACACAACACAAAAGTTAAACACCTTCCATCACATAAATGTACGTGTGTGTGTGTGTGTGTGTGTGTGTGTGTGCATGAGTGTGTGTAAGTCCCGGTGGCTCTCTTTCTCACAAACCTGCTCTAATTTCTTTTTGATTAACTAAATAACATGACATCTGTTTCAGAACAAATAACATTTCATTTGGATGCAGTTAATTTTCTATTGTCTATTGGATTAGAACATGATTAAGAATTAACTTAAATCAAAAGTGGAATGAATATTATGTGCAAAACTTTCAGTTCATTTTTTCAAATGATATTAATAAATATTTTCTTTTCTTATCCTATATATATATATATATATATATATATATATAGGAATAGAAATAGAATAAGTAAAAGTACATGAAATATAATTTGTATATAATATAATTTGTGCATTTTTTTATTATTGTGGAAAGCTATAAAACGAAGATGAAAGTTTCATGAAGTCACTCACAATGAAAGTCTTTCCATTGGTGAGAGTATGAGGGAGAAGGGAACAGATGGAGAAATACGTCAGACATGCACGTCATAACTTAAAACCCCAAAACGAAAACTGCAAAAATAAGACAAAATGGTCAAACAAAAGAAAAAGCAGACATAATGCACCAGGCATAATTATACAAATGACCCCATGCAATCCACTTCAAATGCTGTCCATAAGAAAAGGTTAGAACAACAAAAAGTACCAAAAAGCATGTAAAAATATTTAACATGAAAAAAATATCAACAAACAAAGAAATAAGCAAACAAACAGGGCACCATGACTCAGGACCTTGATTGTCCTATTCATACTGTATGCATTCGACAGAAGGTGACATTTACAGTTGTGAGGAGACCAAAACTATTTATAACCCTATAAATGAGATAGATAGATAGATAGATAGATAGATAGATAGATAGATAGATAGAAGATGCTGCTTCCTTCCGGAATCGATGAGTACAGCTGACTCAGCCATGCAGAAGAGAATAAGACAGAGTGAGAGTGAGAAAGAGAGAGAGAGAGAGAGAGAGAGAGAGAGAGAGATGAAAATATTACACCCTCTCAGGTTTAACCTGGGGGCAATGCTCACTGATGCATGCAGTCTTATTAAATATTCATACTGCTGCACTAAAACCTGCACGTACAGAGAAATAGAGAGATAGTGTGAAGGATGGAGGAGAGAAGAACATGTGCGAATGAAGAGCTCTTTGTGATGAGCTAAAAGAGGAAACAGCCCAGTGCCTGATTCAGAGAGCTCTGTAAACCTCTCATGAGCTTTCAGCTCATCTCTCCGCCAGCCTGCACTATTACAGTGAATAAAGCCTTTGTATTACTTAAATAAATCTCAGGCACTTCTTGATAAAACCAGACCTCCAGGGTCAATCAAAAGACAACTTCATATCATGGTAGCATTGTAATCAAGGACAGAAATGTTTGATCATTTGACTGCAGTGTCATTAAATAATTAAATCTACAATGACTAAAACTGTGAAGTATTTAAAAAAGTACTGAATTAAGCTGTGACATACCGGTCTGACTTCTCCATTGGTGTTTGTATACTGTCGTGCAAGCCCAAAATCTAGCATATAACATTTTCTGTATGTTGAAGGCAGTCTTCCCATGGCAAAATTTGACTGGAAAGAAAATCCATAGATTCTTATAAAATAAAATCACTTCTACAGCTCAGAAATGATGACAGTGTAGCATTATATTATTATTCTAAACACAATTAGAAAACATTTGAAGGAAAGCTATTAAATGATACCGGTTTGATGTCTCGGTGGAGAAAGCCAACAGAGTGAATGGCTTCTATGGATTCTAGAATCTGCTTTCCCAGACGGAGGGTTGTGCTCATGGTAAAGGTGCCACGTGGTTGACTTCGCCTGAGATCTGCCAGGTTTCTACCCTGAGAGTGATAACAAAGTGTAAGTGAAATCCTCACACCTACATAACACCAGGATTCACAGAATTTTGAAACAGCATGAGATGGTGAAGTATTTGCCTGAAATATAATCAGTTAAGGGTTACTTATTTGCATTGGTATTTAGAATTGATGTTACTGCATATGCGACTGGTTACGAAATAGAAATTGTTTACCTGCAGCTGCATGACGACATAGTTGAATTTATCGTTTCGCCCACAGCCTATGAATTTACAAACATGGTTTTTACCTAAAAATAGAAAATAACATGAGAAGGTTATTTATGCAAATATGTAACATATAATATAACATTATTGGTCAGGGGGATTAAAAAATAAAAATGTCCAAATATAAATAAATGTACTTTTGTTTATTGTTAACTAAAACGTTTTAGTTCAAATACGTTTTAACTGAATGTTTTTAAATTGAAAGCTGAAATGATCTAAAATGTTAATATAAATGTAAAAACAACAACAACACACAGATAATTAAAAACTGTCAAGAAAAAAAAAACTTTCATTTTTGCAATTTTAACTTATACAATTATAAAATGCCACTAAATACAGTAATAATTTACAAACATAAATAAATATGTCAAAAACAACTAAATAAAACTTACATTTCAATTAAAGTAACTACTGAGAATAAAATAGAATAGTACTATATACTATAATATTATATAAATAATACGCAGAAATTTTGGACATTAGTGTATTTTGTGAGTTTTAAATTTAAATCTTAATATGAATATTTTAATTTCAGAAATGTTTATTTATTTAATATTATTTTGTATGTTTATTATAATATTTCATTTTATTTCATTACATATTAATCTGCCTTATAGTACGATGAGTTTCAAATTTAGCTGACCTCTTTTTTATTCTGGTGATGACTAACGGCTGATCAGAATATGTATGTGTAATGCTTGGCTGTATGATCTGTAGGCCGCTTCACATGTTCGTAGTCACGTAGGCTGTGTTACTGCCGCTTCATTCACAGTGCTAAATATAAAAAGTGCCACACATGGTCCACTCTGATGGCAAACTCAGTCTTTACAGTTATTAATAAATGCCTCAGTAAAGATGATGTCAACTAAATACTGTATAAAATTTGAAATGCCACTAACATAAATCAACTACTTTTAAGCCTTTGAAGCACAGCAGGTCTTCTATTTCTTAGGTTTTTTTTTACATTTCAATAACTGAAATGATTCAATATATAGGTTTTTCCTGTGTCCTCAGTATCAATCTATCAGTATTCCTTCAAAAATCATTTATTATTATTATCAATGTTGATAACAGTTGTGCTGCTTATTATTTTGGAAAGTAAAAAAGGACAGCATTTACACTAAATGAAAATCATTTGTACAAAATGTCTTTACTTTGGATCAATTAAATGCATATTTGCGTAAATGCATATGTTTATGCAGAGCATTTGATAAAAGCCTGGTATTCAGGTTCATAGAAAGCCTTTTTTAATTTCTAAAAACTAAAATTAAACGTTTAACAGGTTTTTTGAACACAAATGATCTTGTGTATTGTATCTCCGGGGAGAATTCGTCTTCAGTCAATGTGACATCTTGTCAATGTCAAAGTGACATTGATACTGTACAAAAATACCAGAACCTAATGATGACCATGCCTTACCCTGCAGTTTCTTCAGTACTGCCACCTCCATCTTCAGGACTTGTTTGGGCTGTTGAGCTGACTCCACTTTTAATGCTACATTCTCCCGAGTCAGCAGGTCCAACGCCTCGTAGATTTCCCCGAACCCCCCTCCTCCTATCTTCTTCAGCTGGACATCAAAAAAGAACACAACAGGATATGATCTGGATTTTTTGTGTTTAATTTGCTATTGATTTTAAATACAAAGCCTGAAGTGAGAGAAATAAGCGCTATCAATGTTTGACGATCTCATAAAAATGCATACAGCTTTTCAAAGCGTTTTTCAGATAAAGCATCTGGGAAACATCAAAAAGCACTTCATATTATCTGAATTTCAAGTGTTCACTCTCCTGAGATATTCATTTCAAACAACAAACTCAACAAATAATACTGTAACATAACCCATCTACATGTGCATGATCTTGTATATGTGAATAATCCTTCATTTATTGATTACCAATCTAGAGGAGACATGTATTGACCAGAGATATGCAATAGTGCAGCAGTCCCACTACAGACAAACATTAGTCAGCTCTGTATAAATGTGTCACAAATTTCACAATAACGACTAATGCATTTCCAATATAAAACAGAGAGTGCAAAACAAACATTTTCTGATTTCTTAACATAACTCATAAACAATCCTTGGCGGTCAGTAACGTCACTCTGTCATCTAGTTCTCTCGTAGCCAAGGGCCCATTTACTGGAATCGATCAGTCATGTGAAAAGATTCTTCTCTCCTTTTTATTGGGAATTTTTGTGGGAATTTTATCTCTTTTTAATGTTTTTTGACAAGACAGCCCTGGTGAATGGGTCAAAAGACTGATGATGTTTTCTGTTACATAATCTTCTCAGAACAGGAAAAAAGATATGAGGCTAAAACCAACAAATATATATCCATCTATATAGTAAGTACCCACATACAATTTTATTAATTGCATGTTAACTAATATATATAAATGTATATATCAATTAACTATATAAATATCATTTAATAATAACATTTAATTTAAAATATTAAGGTTTTAAGTATTTTATATTCACAAAGGTTCTGTTTGATCAGAAAGATGTTATGATAATATAAAGCAATTTTTAATATATTTTAAAATGTAATTTATTAGCGTGATGGAAAAGTTGAATTTAGCAGTAATTTAGTGTAACATGATACTTCAGAAATCCTTCTAATATGCTGATTTGCTGCTCAAAAAACATTTTTTTCTATCATCAATTAGTAAAACTATAAAAAGTAATATTACTGATACTAATTTGGTGTTTAAAGTTATTAATTAAATTAAATTTTAATTATTATATTAATTATATATATATATATATATATATATATATATATATAAATTGAAACCTCAAAATAAAAAAACAGAAATATCAAACCCAAAATTTTTAAATAAATAAAAATACAAAACAGAATTGCAAAAGACAACAAATAAGCACTATTGAGGATTCGGTGCAACTTTCAGATCACTAATCAAAAAAGCAAATACACATATTTTGTAGTGTTATATTTATCATGGTGCATTACAACTGTAATTGTCATGTACAGATATTTAGAACACCTACCACTTTCCATCGCTCTTTGACCATGCAGTTAGGGGGCAGAATGTCCTGCTGCTCTGCAGTGCCGTTCATGTTGGCGTTGTCCTGCAGCGCTAGGCACTGCAACCCCGAGAGCACTCTGGCAGCCCCCAACTTAAATGATCCATTTATCTGTGAAAAGTCACCAACATGTGTTAAATCACCAATTCATCGCTATTGCTATCATGCTATTGGTGAGTTGAGCTGGCTTCTACATGCAGTGGCCAGTCAAACTTTAGCAAACGCTAACATTCCAAAGAAGGCAGTTATCTTTGGAATGTCTGATTTAAACGTAGTTCTAATAAAAGAAAGCCAACTTATTCCTGCAGTTATTTACTGATACCATTTCAAGAGGCGAAATGCTGACATTAAAGTGTACTCTGAGCATTATAACGTTACTATGCTGACAAGAAAAAAAAGTCTACCAGGCACATCCATTGACCCACATACCTTTTGACCCAAAAACCTGCGCAAATAAAATAGCCACAAACAGAGGAGAAAAGTCTAGAAAACACGTGACTAAAACAGAATGACACCACACTAGGCCGCATAAACAAACTGCAGACATTTGTAAGACCACATGCTACTGTACAGATGCCAAGCACTGTAGCTTGTGAAGTGTTCGAATAGGGGATGCTAAAACAGTTCCATTAAGTGTGCTGGGCATTTCTGAGAGAAGCTAAAGAAAAACCATTATTATAGCACCTAACCTTACCATTAAAATTTACTGAAACACATTTAGCTTATTTCCCTACAGCAATGGTATTCAAATGCCATGCTAGACCAAAAACATTGATATTAAAATTATGTCTGATATAATTTGGTAAATGGTGGATTAGCATTCTGTGTTATTATGTCTAAATAAATTCAAAAGTCAATTTTAATGAGTGAATTTGGGCATCAAGTCATTTTATGCTCAGTTTAGCAGTGTTAATAAATTATTAGTGTTTTCAAAGGTTAATTCTGAGTGTTAGATGACAGTAAAGTAAATTTCAATGTTAAAATGGAGGGAAACAATCATGTACAATTATTGAAAATATCCAATATCAGCTAATAACTGCCAGTGCAAATATTGATATTCAGCTTGTTTCATTATTTCACGAGTTCACACTTCCTCATATTGTAAAATAAAATAGCGTGTTTGGCTTGCTGTCTGGGGGAGCGAACCGGGAGCTACCGGGAAAACATATATATATTATTTTCTCCTGCTCCCGCCCGCAGTATTTAAGTTTTGTCCCACTCCTGCCCGCAAAAGCCTGCAGGTAAACATATAAGTAGTTTTATTTTCACCACTTCTTCCCGCTACTCTATGATTTGTTTCACTTGCTTCCCATTTGTATTTAAATAAAAACAGAAAAAGAAAATAAACAAATATGTTTGGTTTTATTTGAGTTTAATTAAATGGAATGATGAACATGGACACGAACGAGGAGCTTTTTAGGAACATAGAAATACAGTTAGAAATAGGCTAATAATTTTGCAATGAAACAAAATAATAATAAACGTTGATTTCTGAAGTGGTCAAACAGGAAATAATTTGGCCCAATACGGCTTCAGAACGTGCGTTAGTCTTTTTATTCATCAGCAATGTAGAAAAAACAAGTACAACTTAGCTTCCATCTGTGCCTTGCTCTTTAGACTCGAGTTGGGTCTATAGTCATGAACCACGCAAGAATTAGTTTCCTAACCTGCGCCTGTAACATGTTTTTACTTTATTTTGTCATTCTTGTTGCTTTTGTGCAGTCGATAAATAACAGAATATTTTTTTATTAAGATAATTCCATTTTGCGGGAGTCCCGCGAATTATTATATTCTCCTGCAACCCACACTAACACAAGGACCTTACCGCCCGCATTCACCCATCAAATCTTTTTGTTACACCACACTCGGTGCGTTGGGTCTCTACTCCCGAGCCCTAGTAATTTTAACCCTTGCACGGACAGAGCATGGCGTCCGACTCAAATCCTGCGTATTTTATTAATTTGGTACAAATAGAACATATAATAAAAAACACTGTATATCGTATTGGTCCTTAAACAAAATAATTCTGATTCTACCAACAAACATTTGACAATATGCTATATTATGCTATATTATACAATATGCTTCTTAAAAAGTTAAATCATCCCACTTCTAAATCAAACATCAGCCTTCATCACAAATCATCCATTACAATTCTCTAAAAGAGCATAATAACCTTACTCCAAAGTTAAATTTTGGAGTCAACTTCAATTAAACTAAGGTTACGAAAGATGCATATTAGAACCCAATAACATGCTATTTGGCATGCAGCACCAATGTTTTCTTGGTTAAACATGCAGGGCCCAGCTCGGCTCAGATTCAGTAGCTCAATCGCTAACTCATGCCCAGCCCAGCATCCATCAAGAACTGCAGTCTCTAGTGCAGCATCTTAGAGAAGTGCTCTACGGACAATCTATGAACAAACTGCACTATGGCATAAGGTAGACAAAGTTCAGCCAAGAAAAGTGACAGAGCGTATTGCCAACTCATGTGCCAAATTCCTGACACCTGCACTGATGTACCCTTGATACAGGCAAACAAGGAGATTTGTGGAAACCAACTGGAGGATGAAAGTCTGAATGTTATACAGGCAGTGGCAGGGATGAAAGATGCAGCTTAAGAATATTTTGAGAAACTGAAAGCTTGTTTGGTCCGAATTCACATGAGTTGGCAAAAGAATGTGAGCAGTGAAGAGTTTAATCACTTTGCGTTGGTTTCTGAACACTGAGATACAACTGAAGTACATTAAGCCAGCATTTCCACACCCTGCAGAGGCCACTTATCAATGGGCTCTTTATTCTACCTGCAGTATTTTGTTGTGAATGTAACAAGCATAGAAGAATGAAGCTATTGTCTTTGTCAATTATATCTCATGCCTCACTTACCCACCTTTTCATTTACAGCCAATAGTCAATTGCTAAAATGAGTTTCAACGACCTTGGTTCCGGAAGTATTTATTTCCCTTTCTTTTTTTTCCACAGGGATTTTTTTGAACCATATCAACCAGCTACGAGGTAAATTACAAATGAATGAAAAAGGCTGTACTGAAAGGTTTAGTGCACCCAAAAATGAAAATTCTGTCATTAATTACTCAGCCTCATGTCCTTCCAAACCCATAAGACCTTCCCTCATCTTCAGAACGCAAAATAAAATACTTTTAATGGATTTTTAGAGCTTGCTGACCCTACATAGACAGCAAGGATATTACAACAATCAATGCACAGAAATTATTTACGTTCAGTAAAAAGAGCACACAAGCAGTAAATGGTAACCTGAGGAGAAGAATTGTTAAATAAGTTATGTTAAATTCCTTCTACAATATTGATCATGGGAAGACCCCCACTGTCTATGGGAGGCTCAGAGAGCTCTCAGATTCCATAAAAAACATCTTAATTTGTGACCCTGGACCACAAAACCAGTCAATGGGGTATATTTGTAGCAATAGCCAAAAATACATAGTATGTGTCAAAATTATTGATTTTTCTTTTTTGCCAAAAAACCTTAGGATAGTAAGTAAAGATCATGTTTCATGAAGGTATTTAGTCAATTTTTTACCCAAAATGTATTAAAACCTAATTTTGATTAGTAATATGCATTGATAAGATCTTCATTTGGACAACTTTAAATGTGATTTTCTCAGCATTTAGATTTTTCTTTACCCTCAGATTCCAGATTTTCTTATAGCTGTATCTCGGTCAAATATTGCCTTATCCATCCCAATCATCCATCAATGGAATGCTTATTTATTCAGCTTTCAGATCATGTAAAAATCTTAATTTCTGAAAATTAACACTTACGACTGGTTTTGTTGTTCAGGATCACTTATGTGTTCCAAAGATAAACAAAGGTTTTAAAACAACATTAGGGTGAGTAATTAATTTGAATTAATTTAATAGCTTCAATGGAAGAAAGAAGTACAATTCCATGCAAAATGCATTTACTATGCATCTTATTTTTTAGAGACAATGAAGAACTATAGAACTATTATTATAAAGAAACAACTATCTATTGCAAAATATGTACTGTATAATTTTTTATTATTACTGTATATCTGTGTTTGTCATTGTTTCCACAACTTTACTGTGAAAAATATGCTAGCTATATTAACCTTACTTCCACTTCTCCGATCAGTGGATATCAGAATCATGGGTAATGTAGATTTTCACCAGGAATCCATTGAGCTCGTAGCTCACAGTAGGTCTATTTAAAAGTTTTAAAGTTATCTTTCCCCATATGGAAAAAATGAATGGGATTTTCCTTCCGCAACTAGACTTCCAAGTGCTATTGTGAGCATATTTGGAAATGTTACTGCATGAGAAACACCCGAACCAAAAGCGTAAAAGGTTTGTCAATGTGTGGAAATGCTATTGCTTCTTTCCCATATTAAATAGAATCCACTTTAGGCCAAAGGACAGACAGATATCCCTAATAGATTCTACATTAGCTGGCATCTACCCTCTCCCTTATGAGTGACTAACTAACAAGCAGGTTCCGAACAGTCTTACGGGTGTTGTCCGAGACAGGCCGTAATGCTGGCGAAACAGCTAAAGCATTCAATCGCAGGGCTTGTATTCCCAATAATCGGCATGAGAGCATTTTTTTTCTCAGTTTCGTTCCAGGGGACCCATGGGATGTGAGGTTACGGTGAGCGAAAAGCAGAGGGGGTTTCATTCAGGTCACCTTAATTAACAAAGAATAATAATTGAAATTCCTCTGAATCCCAGGGAAGGGAAGCGTCAACAGCCATTTTGTGATCAAACTCTCAAAAGTGAAGTGCAGCCACATTTCCGGGAAGGGAGAGGGGGGAACTATAAAGGACGGTGTAACTCTCTCACCATTTTCACAAATCTCTTCAATAACCTTACGTCTTTGACAAATATCTTGCAATTGACCAATTTAGTCGACGCCAAAACCCTCCTTTGCCAGCCTACAAGCCAGAAAGAGAGAGATGGAGAGGAAGAGAAGAGATGGATTATACTTAACAAGCAATTGGTTTTGAGCACTTTGAGCTGATGCAGCGCTTGATATGACGTTACGGCTGTTTTGTTTTCCTTCTCTGCACTAGTAATCAAGGTTTCTGAACATTGGTCGGTCGTGGCTGATGGCACGATCTCAAACCGTCAGCAGTTCCTCTTTTGACTATTATGACACTCACCGTCCATCTTAAGGCAAGCATGGGTCAGACAGAAATTCAATCCTTAAAGATGAGTGTCACAAAGGTCAGTTTGCACTCAATGTCCCAGAGAAAGGTGATACATGCATTATTGAATCATAAGCTGATGCGCAAAAGGAAAAAATGCGTCTTTGACTTGACATTACGAAAAGACTTCGCCGTTATGTAAGCCCTGTGAACTGAAGAAAACACAAAACATACTGATGTGCAACACAGTGAAATGGACACAGATACATACACCAATTACAGCACACTTGGACACATATGGGCCAGTGAGAAAGACAGACAGTAAATACACATAATGCTTTTATAAATGCATAAATGTTGTGTTCAATAGCATAAGGGAAAGAGGGAGTAAGTTGTGCCAATTTTCCTTGAGTTTTTGAATAAGCAGTGAAGCAGGGCCACAGAAATGTTATGAATTCACAAAAAGGTCCAAGTCTTGTTTTGTCATGTATTTAAAAAGAAATAATTAATTAATAATAATTAATAATTATTCCTGCACATTATTTGTTTTCGTAAAGAAATGTTTAATATGAGCATTTAAGAAATTACTTCCAGTTTTATATTATTGTTATACTAGCAAAATTAACTTAGATACTTAAATGCCTGAACAACTATAATATATTACTCTACAAATTTACTCTTCACAAGACGACTCTTTTAAAAAATTTGGATGCAAAAAATTGTGAGGATGACACATCTTAACCCTCTTTCTCTTATGTCACAGAGGTGGAGTAAAGTTTGTAGGAAATGTACACAATATCTTACAAAGAGCACTGTATATCAATTTATGGTTTATATAAGACTAACATTTCATTGCAATCCTTACTCCAGATTACTTCGCATGCTTTAGTTGAAAAAAAAAAAACTCAACCTATTTTAAAAAACATTAAGGTGCTCTTACCCTACCTGGCACACAGACTACGCAAAGTCAGTCCTTTCCGTCGTTTTGAAATCTTCATTTGGGACCTCACAGTGACACAAACGATCAGCTGGGACTGTTTTTAATACTATAAACCGCCTGATTTTTGCATTTTGTTACCGATTCTCTACCTAGCTGAAATTCTGTTCGTGGATGTTAAAATAATTCTTAAAAAGCGCGAATTAATTTATTAGATTTTACTCTGCAACTTAAAACATTTAATATGCATCTCAAGCACGCTGCTAATGCACTGCAAGCCAGTGGACTACCACAAAAACACCCACTGACCAGGCGCACTTGGTTATCTAATCGTAAACATCATTCCTGTAACATAAAAACCGTGCATATATGACACAGAGGTCCAAGGTTAAAGCAAAAACACAAATCTAGCACGTGACGTGCTCTAATTCGCGGTACAAACGAGCTCTATTGGCATCTTAGTGCAAAACAGCCTAAACCACAGAGAATAAAAAAGAGTATATACATCAATATTATTCTACCCAGATATTCGATACATCCGATACATTCTGATAAATAAACGACACGGCTTTCACTGAACACAACTGTCCGGTCGCGCATCCTTTGCGCTGGTCCGCACTGCAGCGCGTCAAACACCCATGCAGTGACTCTTCACAGTCTGTAGAGGACGCTTGCCAGATGAATATTCATTACGTTGAGTGACGTTCGTTTAGTACAGGTACGTGATTGGCTGATAGACAGGAGCTGCGCTAGTGAACTGACGAATCGAGCGCTTAGCTTATGAATATTAATTACGTTTTAGTAAAGTTAGAAAACAACGTCACACTGTCCTAATTATTATTCATAAGCTATTCCTTCGCCGTAGTAGGATCTGTTATTTTGCCTCCTGGCTAACGTTACACCCGTTGTCACTGTGCATTTTGTATAGTTACATAAACTAGTCAACACATCAGAATGAGATAAAAGTCTTTAAGATTACAAAACACTAAAAGGTCAATTGCGCCAAAGAAAAGACTCAGATTCCAACCGAAACGCATCCAAACAAAACATATCTTAAAATTGAATCCAACAAACAACACCAGGGGTTCAAGAGGCCAGTGTTATTTCAGCAAACACGTATATGTTATTTCAATAACCAATACCAATATTTCTATATTTGCAGACATTCCGGATGCAATTGGTGTAAATTACATTCCTACGGAGGAGGATGTTTTAGAATGATAGCGGTTCTCCTACATAACTCCTATGGCCTGACATCTTAGGACCAGCCATACCGAGTCATAACGAAAAACAAATATAAATCGTTTATTAACGTACCTGCTCATTTTCTTATGCGTGGAGGCTCATAACCTCTTTTTCCGCGTCAGGATACTCTTTAGACCTCTTTCCACCATTGCTAAGGATGCTAGATGCTCCCTGCTTTGCTCCCCGCCCGTCTGGATCCCAGCATCAGCACCACACATCACTCTTCCTCTCTGACCTCAACAACAGCGATGCTGAAGCTCTGCAGACGGTATTGCGCTCTCTGCTGGCAGGCTCTTCACAAGACAACCAAAAATTGGCACGCACACAGAATCTGCGATCATTTGGAGAAGGGTGTTCCTGCACAACTGGAGAAGCAGCAGTTTCAGGACCCTCAGTTTCAGGACCCTCAGTTTTAAGACCC
>JAUCNO010000044.1:7939715-7950344 GCA_032353835.1 Enteromius viviparus
ACTGAGCCCTGAGGTACTCCATACTGCACTTGTGATCGATTTGATACGTCCTCATTCACTGCTACAAACTGATAGCGTTTAGATAAGTATGATTTGAACCATGCTAAGGCACTTCCACTAATTCGGATTCGAGAGAAATCCTGCCCTTTGACAGTGGAAATTAATAGTAGCTGGTTCAATCCCAATTGATGGCCTATAAAAAAGTGTTTCATTACCAATGTATCACTCATAAATGTGTGCGCTGGAAAAACAAGAACTCACGCAGCAATACGACTGACCAGTAGAGATTAGTATGCATACACACACTTAAGCCGTTTACAGTGGGTTATCAGTGATTACACTGCCATTCAAATACAAAATGTTGTTGTTTTTCTCTCTCCTTTTGCGCAAAAATCCAAGGCTAAATTACCTACTGTTTTTTGACGAACACAAAGATCATGTGGCAATGGCGAAGAGGCGTGCGGACTCGTTTGCAGCATTTATTGATACTCATAGTCAGACAGGCAGTGTAGATAACCGGCAAACATGGCAATGCAAACAGGACAGAATAACGCATAAGCACTGTTAGTCTTTATTTAAGTGAAAAATTCAGGTCCTGCATTTAACTGATAAATGATAATATTCAGTGATGTGATATGTTCTCTGTGTGGATTCTGGTGCAGTTGCAGCTGATTTATTCCTAAAAATTTCATTGATGTTATGATAATTTGAACAGATTTGGATTCTTATTGTAATATAATAACAACAATACAACAATAACTGTAATATAATACATTAGGTCATGAATATTGTTTCCAAAGTCATGGAAAGTCATGAACATTTATTGGTAAAAATGTGCACGAACCCTGGATGGAGAAATGTTGTTCATGGGGAACTGATGGTTTTAAGTGCAGTGAAGAAGTAGGAGTGCTCATAACCAGAGCCAGGATAGAAAAGCCGAGAGGAGAAGTTTGGAGAGGTACTGTAAAAGTCTACCACTACCACATGTCAAATTCTTCCCTGGAGGATCACTGGAGTTTAGCTCCATATCCAACTCCTTCCTGGAAGATTCTAGTAAGTCTGAATCCACCATCCATATTTGAATATTGAACATTTTAATCAAGAGGAGAACAAGATACATGGTACATCAAATCAGAGGTCCTCCATAACATCACTCCACTACAGCTAGTCAAACTGGACACAGGTGACGTGGCAGCAAGGATCCAGCTAAAGAATGTGGACATTGGTTTGGGGGCAGAAGCAGTCCTTAAGGTAAATAATAAGACCATACTGTGTGAGTGTACTTTAAGGGATCAATGTATGTGTTAAAATGAAAGAAAGTTTGTGTAGTGTGATATTTCGGGTGGCAGCTATCCAGTGTTTTTGGAATAGACTCTTGTTGATTTCTTTGATTAATCCATCACATAAACTCTTGATATTACACAAAAATAAGTTTTGTTATGCAACCTGAAAGGCCTTTTACAATGATCAAGCAATTGGCTATTATTCCTGACAAGATCAAAACCTTTGACTTAATGGCTTCTAAACTAAGCCCATTTAGTGCATGTGTCACCTGACATTATAACAGATACATAATCATACATGCAGTATAACATAAATGTAGGCCTACTGTGACACATAACATGAAAAACTATTAAATATAAATTCCCAAATAAAGGTTGTTTGTCCTTAGATTTAGCTTCAAAATCAAAGAAATCATCTGAGAATAAAGAAATAATGCATGTTCAAAATGGGGAAGAGAGAGAGGCATGGAGGCAGAATGTGTATCTGTGACCGTAATGAAGAGATGGCCTGGGTAGTGTAGTCTAATCAGGAAATGCCTTTGTTCCTACTCCCCCTGTTAGGAAATCCAGAGTAGTCCCAACAGCAGCATGAGTGAGGGCAGGCAGTTGGAATTTAGACAGGACTGCATGGACTGCATGACTAAAATAATCCAAAAACTGCAGATTAAGAGCCAACTGAAGTACTCAATCGTGAGGCAAATGGCATCCTTGGACCGAGAAACATGTTTTCTGACCCTGATGTGTCCAAAGAAAGAATGAAACGCCTAGTCCAAAAGTTTCTGCAAGACAGCCAGCTGTCAGGAGGAGTCTCTGCTGGTACTAAACTTACCCAGGCTGAAGTTAAATTAAAATCTGTACTGTATGTGACTAGACATTAGCTTTATTTAGTGCCCCATTGCAATAGTGATGGCTTTGTCTAATTATGTATTTTCTTCTTGACCTTGAATATTGTCATAATCATGTTTTTGTGTGTGTGTGTGTTTGTCCTTTTTTTCAGGTGATGTGATTCTCCAGCAGTTTGAAAAATTTTTGACAATGGAAGCAAAATCTGAATCCTTTTCTTCTTTTCAACCAATGCAAACAAGGCTTGATGTTTTCCTGCATGGACACCTGTGCAAATCCTATCCTGAGCTCTGGACTTTCTGTAGGAAACTACTGCTACTCTCCCATGGCCAAGCAACAGTGGAAAGGGGCTTCTCTATAAATAAGGAGGTAGAGACCGACAACATGCAGGAGGATGCAGTGGTGGCTCAGAGAATCATATGTGATTATGTCTCTGTCTGTGGAGGGGTTCTTAAAGTTCCCCTGACAAAAGAGCTCCTGGGAGCTGCTGCCTCCGCCAGGTCTCAGTACCGTCTGCACCTTGAAAATGAAAAGAAAAAAAAGGAGAGCAAGGCACAGAAACAAAAAAGAAAGGCTGCTGAGGACCACCTTGACGAACTAAGAAAGAAGAGGGTGATCCTTAATGAAGTGGCTACCAGCCTTGAAAAAGAAGCTGACAAACTCGCCGAGCAAGCAGAAGGGAAATCGGGGACCCTCATGGCCCAGCTGATCACAAAATCAAACATTCTTAGAAAGCGTTTCAAAGAAAAAGTATCAGAACTAAAAGGGGTTGAGAGCGAGCTGGAGCATAAAACAGCAGAGCTAAGAAAAATGACATAATGGGTGTTTGAGTGTCTGAGAATTGTGTGTGAGTGATAAAGTAAGTGTATTGTGTAGTACTGTGCAGTGAGTAAGAATGTTGTATTGTGTGTGTGTTTGTGAGAGAAAGTTGTATGTGTGTGTAGAGTATTGTGAGTGAGAGAGTATTGTTTGGGTGTATGTATGAGTGAGAGTATTGTCAATAGCAGCATCTTCAAGCTGCATAAGTGAGCTTCAAGAGTTTGTGCATTCACATTGTTACACTGTTACATTGGATTCAAAGTGTGTGAGTGCCTTGACATTGTCATGTAATAGAAATTAATTTCTTCTGGTAGAGTTTTTTCTGTTTAATATTCCCAAGAACAATCAGTTAAATAAAATAATAATTTAAAATATCCTCATAGTTTTGTGCTTGACTTTTGCGGGACTTTCAATTTGGTCTTAAATTTAGTTTGAAAATGGTATTAAAAAGTCTTAAATTTAACTTGGTCAAACCTGTAGACACCCTGTATCATGTTTTTTTTTAGATTGATGACGGCGAAGTAATTAGCCACAGTGTTATTAGGTGTGGATTGATGTGTTATTTAACTGATGCACCTATGAATTATTGTATCTTTAATGTTTGCTGTGTACGGAAGTGGGTTTAATTGTTTGGACACTGGAATTAATTTAGTGTGTAGTGGCTCTCTGTTGAACTCCCCGTTGCCAGTTTATTGGGGGTACATTTTTTACCAGTTACACTACTAACTGCAATAACTGTGACTCATATAACTCAATAACTGCTGCTTTACCCTTTTGAGGTTTTAATATTTGTCTCTTGTTATATTAATAAAAGTGTTGTATTTGTATTTAGTTTTCAATAATGTTGTGTGCTTGACTAATTCTGCTATATAATGCCCAAAATGCCCAAATTTTGTCCAGCTAGAACCTTCTGGTCTCCTTTTTGATTGACCACGATCATTACAGCTCTGCATAGTTTGGCAGTCTATACATTGGGCAATAGTAAGGAAGATGTCAACTACACAGTCTGTGCAGTTACCCTCCACATCCAGTGAACAGCTGCAGGAAACGGATAGTTCTCCTAACAAATGCAAACATGGTTATGTTTCCTTTTATGATGGGAACACCGTGGTGTCAAAAGTTTTAAGGAGAACAGGGAACTCAGGTAAATAATTTTCAGGATAGGTATGATATGCAGACGTCAATGTTTAAATATATAATATTCTGAGGCACAGAAAGTTTCAGCCTTAGTAAGTAATCTGGATGGAAAAACAAAGAGAAGTGTTGGCTTTGCCAGCAGCACAGCGTGTAACATCTGAACAGATATTGACATTTTTAAAAGGGATTTATAGAGATATAGTCCCCCTTGCGACCCTTCATTCCTAGTTCTTTACCCGTAATCAAAGGACAGATGAGAATGTTAGACAGTATACGCTGGCACTTCAGGAACTGAGTAATCGGCTAGAGAGTTGGGGGGGTGTTACTATAGGGTCATATTTTACGGGTACAATTTATTTTAGGGCTTTTGGATGCAGGATTGCATAGGGAACTTAGAGGTATTGTTAGAGTAGCACCAGATTTCATAGCAAAGATTTTCCAGATTTTCAATAGCCTCACTTCATTTGTGCAGGTAAAAAAAAGCTATTCTACAAGCAAATGAGCTTGGGGAGGTGAGGCAGGCTGTAGCTGCAACAGTACAGTTAAAACCAGCCCCAGTTAAAGCAAAACTGGTCGAGGAAATCAATCAGGAGGTTTTTCTGCAGTTAAAAGGGGAAATAAAAATGTAGCCGAAATGATAAACAAAGTTTAGGAGGGAGTACAGAATTTATTGCCTAACCGTGAAAGTTCAAGACCTAGGGGTTAAGGGGAGGACGGAAAGGTTCAGACTAATTTGACCCTCAGGGCAGACCTATCTGTCGCCGCTATAAACAAGTTGGGCATATTGAAAGACATTGTAGGTTGGTGGAAGGAGCACAAGGAACTTTAAACTTGTAGAACCCATTGTGCACGCCCAAACAGTAGGTATGTTAGGTAGAGGCCATTAAGAAAAGAAAGATAATTTAATTGGACAATGTCCAATGGTGGATGTAGAGATACAAGGGGTTAAAATACATTGTTTGATTGATACAGGTTCACAGGTGACTACATTAACATAAAGCAATTTTAAGAAATACTTTGAGACTGAGAGGCCAACAATGCATCCACCTATTCAAGGGTTTAATTTGGTAGCTGCAAATGGGTTAGTCATTCCATATATTGGGTATATTGAGGTGGATTTAATTATATATGGCAAATACCTAAAAGGGGAGTGCTTATTGTCAAAGCCTCAAATGGGTCATCATACCCAGGTTTAATTGGAATGAATGTGGTTAAAGAGTGTAAGAAAAGTTTGATGACACAGTCTGTAGATTGTAGTTTAGGGGTACAAAGTGAAGTACAAGACAAGGTGTGGAATCAAATGTTTTCTCTTTGAAGACTTCATGAGTCAGGCTCTATTTACTTGCCACGAGGAAAATGAATACCGGGCCAATTATTTGTAGCTCGATCACTGAGCACACTCCCAATGGTAGAGTCGGTTAGAATTTTAAATCAGTCCCGGTGCAGTTTTTCAGCGATGATGGTTGGAAACAATTTCTGATGTTGAGTTGTGTCCAAGTTTTCAGGGGGCGTAGAACTAAGACCATTGGATAATGAGACCGTAGAGGTGGGGGTGAGGCAAATGAGAGTGCATGATGTAGGACAAGAACAGATGCCCTGGCCTGTGGCTGTTAATTTAGATCCACAGCAATTTAGCACCAATCAACAAAGAATGATTTGTTATTTAAGTATCACAAAGTTGTCTATGAACATGAGGAGGAAGGACAATGGTTCACTGATAGGGTTCTACATGTAATACAGTGAACCATCATTGAATCAACATTAAAAGCATCAACCAACTTGTCATTGAATGTTGAAATTTAACATTGATTATTCATCAGGTTTGCACCCTAAAATAATTTTATTTCAACGATGAAAAATAGATCAAGATGGGCATAAAATCAATATTTTTTCAACTTAAATTAAATCACTTATTTTACATTGAATCAACATTGAAGCAATTTTAGTTCAATCTTGCTTTATGAACAGCAATTTTCTATGAAAGTAAATCAGGTCCATTTTGATTTATTTATTATTTATTTATTTATTGTGCTCTATATGAAATTAAAACTTTCTGTATTTTTTAGGATTATCTACAATTATAAGGAAAAGAAAAACACATTTTTTTCTCTTGTGAGAAACTAGAAGTGCCCACTTTAGCGAAGTACACTTACTCGAGTAATGTTCCTGTGTCATCACTTAATGGGCCAAACATTTTACAGGTGAAGATCTGTAAATCTTCTTCATATGTCCACAGCTGTACTAATAATCATCAAACCTTTACACAACATGAATATGAAGGAGATGTTATGCATGATTATGAAACTGCCATTAAGTTACATTCACTTTTAAATGCAAGGATGGCATTGTTTGAGACGTCCTTGTCATGACAACTTGACATTACCAAGACAATAGATATCTGTCATCAACCTGATTGTCTTGAAGCCATTAAAATGGCTATGAATATTTTTTCTGATCACTTTCAGTAGATCAAGCAGAATTTCACAGTAAAAAGTGTCAATACTCTGTAAAATAACTTTAGAACAGCATTGTTAAATGTTAAATTATGACATTTTAATGAGAAACTTAATTGTAACACTTTAGGTGAGGTCAAGAAAATTATTAAATGGCGGTGTTCAAGACAAAATAATGGCTTTATGATATGACTAAATTAAGTTATGTTGCCTTTGTCAGGTTATGACAATCAAGATGTCAAAGACACAATCATTCTTTGCATATAAAATAACAGCTGAACTGACACTCAAGCATGCATACAGTCTTATTCATATTTATGACATGCGTCAGAAACAACCCCATCAAGTAAAGTGTTACAGAAAATTGTAACTTTAATACATCATGCTCCTGGTGTACCATACCTCTACAGACAAGGCAGGTGAAGGCCTCCTTGAGCTGTGATGCCTGCTGTGTGTTGATATCGTGTCTTTCAATTGTGGCCAGTGCAGTGAGCTCTCTGATTCTGACAGAAACACTCCAGGCCTTGCGATGCCTCCAACACCTCCTCAACCTTTTCCAAAATCTCCTGTAGTCCAGAATCTTCTTCCCTGCATACAGAAAATTACAAATTACTGCCGTTTGTAACTAGATCACTAATTACACACATTTCAGTAGCATTCACCTATATGAAAAACAAACACAAAGACTTTAATGTTCATCTAAAAGTATCCTATTTATAGATCCCATCAATCACCTTATCCTTTTCCTTCGGTGTTGAAGCCTGGTAAAATCGCTAGTCAGCATGGCATAAATTTTTCTAGAGTATTGCCTCCAATACTGGGAACCTTAAATAATAAAAAAAAAAGAGTTAGACATTTATACATAATTGCTTTATTAAAAAAATTACTATTAAAAATGTAACTTTAAACTGTTAAGTTAGCCTGTTTGGTTTTGGATTAATAATACCAATAATAAATGAACAAATAATAAACAACAACAACACACACTCAAGTTAACACACAACTAAATGAATGAACTGGGCTGCATTTCCTCAACGTTAAGTTAAGCCTAAGTATTACAGTTTAAACACCTTAATCTTGTCACAATATTTAGTAAGTTTTTTGATTAAAGATTAAATTCTTAGAAATTCTGCTTTGAGAAATGTGATTTGGGATTTAAAACTGCTTGAGTTTTGGCACAAAATTGGAATTTAAGTTGTATTCACTACCTCGTGTTCCTTCTGAATCCATTATCTCATTCCAGTTTGAGACAAGCAAGATGGGACATTCTGTTTGCCCTCAGGTCAACTTAAAGCTTTTGAACAATGCCTGGGACATTGGCCTCAGTTTCAGAAAACCTCACTGCCACTACACTCATTGGAACTGGTTTTCCATCCTGCACTTCCACAATGTTTATTGGTCTAAAATGAGAAAACAGGTTCAACAATTTGACTAATTCTCAAAGAGTCAATTGTATTTATGCATTCAACTTGTTAATAATAGAAACAGTTGGATGCAACATCAATATTCTATTCTTATTTAAAAAGAAAATAAAAAAATAAAAAAATCATACCTTGTCCAAGTTCGGCTTGTACGTGGTAGTTCCAAGAACTGTTCCAGATGATGCTGGCCTTGTGAAAGAAAACTGCCGTTGAACTGGTGTTAAAGAAAATGCAGAGGTTGATGGGGTGTTTGGTGCGATCTGTACTGGATAACATGGACTTCATAATGACCCCTAAATGTCATTTCCAATGTGCTGAAAGACCCTTCAGCATTGGGGAATACTACAACATTTGAGTTATCAGTCAAATAGAGACTGTCAGTGGTGACCTACAAAAAAAAAAAAAAAAAAAGCTGAAATAAGAATAAATATTAGACTATTAAAAATGTAACTTTAAACTGTTAAGTTAGCCTGTTTGATTTTGGATTAATAATACCAATAATAAATGAACAAATAATAAACAACAACAACAACACACACTCAAGTTAACACTCAACTAAATTAATGAACTGGACTGCGTTTCCTCAACGTTAAGTTAAGCCTAAGTATTACAGTTTAGCCTTCATAATTCTTATATAAAATTTGCTAACATTACGGAGTTTAAAGTGCCTTTTCAAAGTCTTTCATTTTTTTTTCCAAACGGATTGTACATAAAACAATAACAGTTAGCATGACCAGTTCACTCAATTAAAGCGTTGCCTGGTATGCTCTCAACGTTTTCAGACGTCTGGTCTCTTTCATAGCTAAAGAACATTAAACCTGCCATCCTTTCAGAATTAGAAAGAGCTTTATTGCCAAGTATGTTTGCACGTGCAAGAAATTTGTTCCTATCTCAGGGCCACATTCATTAATAGGCTAATGTAACCCTCATCAAGTTTGGCAAACCGAACTTACCGGAAATATACGCGCAATCCTGTCAACTCTTTTATTAGCCAGAAAAAGCACGTACAGTAGGAATCCATTTCGCTCAGGTGGATTCAATTAACTCATCCGCACATGCGCACTGCACAGCAGAGAACTTCTGGTGTATTAAAACGCGCTTTGTGCAAATTAAAAAAACCTTTAATTTTTCGATTGGGTTTTATTGACTTTTTAATATTTGCATTTGAACGACGTGTAATGAAAACAAATTTGAAAATATGAATGAAATTCGTTTTTGTATTCCCGAGAACATGTAAATATTGCATAAACCAATCATTTATCCGTTTTTTGTTTTGAAAACAAAAACGAGAAAACCAATTATACGTAGCTACACGGACCTTCTAACCACAGGTCCAGTGCTGTAGTTCAAACCACCGACGTTTGTGACGTTGACTGCCAATGTTCGTTTGAACTATGCTTTTGGGAAATGAATCGTTGAACTATGCTGGTAACGACGGAACTTGCGACCATAGTAGGCTAACTATGCCTTTGGAAAACGCACCCCAGTGTGGTTCATACAGTAGCCTATTTATAATTGCTAATTAAAACAGTAGAAGAAGAAGAAGAAAAATACACAAAAAATAAGTTACCAATCATATGAAATCAGACAGTATTAACAAAAACACAAAAGCACAAAGATGATTTTAGATGTATTTTAGGGCTTTTATCAGCAAATCATTCATTCATTTGATTCGTTCGAACAGTGATTCATTCAGGAGACTGTCTTTATGAACAACTAGCCTTATTGAATCATTGACTTACTAGATGCATTTAAAAGCACACATTCATTCATACACGAAACTGAATTAAAACTATTTTCGTTGACGAAACAAAACAAAATCTGAAGAAAATAAATTCCAATTGTAATTTAAGACATTTTTTGTCACTATCAACATCTTGTTTATTGAATGGTCATGAAATCTTGCAAACTTCCTTAATCATTAAACACTGTTTTTGAAATTGTGGAATAATTAAACTGTTTAGATGAAACTGATGTAATGAATGTTAAACAAAACAAAAATAAATTAATGAGTGCATAAATATTTAAGTGCTGAGATGTGCTCGCGACGCGGCACTGACGTGGTCAGCGGCGTGACTCGTGTCTTAGTTGCTTAGCAAAACATGTTTGAATTCTGACTGTATATATAAACACTCAAACCCATCGCTATCTGTTGGTTGTGAGACGAGGAGACATTTGCGGAGTATTTTCTGACCAGATCTTGTGCTTTCTGAAGCTCATTGGAGGATTCCTGAGAAGACTTTTATTTCAGACGGAGATCAGCTGTTAACGTTATTTGTTCAAGAACTAAACTTATTTCTGCAGACAGTTTTGTTCTTGTTATTTAAAGCTTGTCATTGTATTTTACTTTATTTAACTTTTTTAAATTTAAATGTTTTATTTTGTTTTTATTAGGGCCGGGACTCGATTAAAAAAATTAATCTAATTAATTAGGGGCTTTGTAATTAATTAATCGAAATTAATCGCATATAAATATTTGACCCGAGAACAGTGAGAAGTAATTTTATTTCATATGGATTTTTAGTATACCATTGAATAATGACTAAATACATAAGCTTAAGCAACAAAATATTGTTAAATTTTTTTCAACCAAGTCCAGCAGACCAATATTGTGCCATGTGTGATTTCACATTGAGCCGTATATACTACACACAGCTGTTGTTCACTGACGAG
>JAUCNO010000044.1:7972338-8000926 GCA_032353835.1 Enteromius viviparus
TTAAGGTTATCCACTAACTTACCCTTAAACTTACCCGGGTATGTCACATAACCTGCTTTCTGGAATACCCCCCTGATTGGTCAAATCTCGGTTTGAGCTCTAGAAACCAGAACATAACCTGCCCCGGAACGGGTTAGCTGTGGAGTGTAAGTTACTTTGGAGATGAACACTGCTAAAACCCAAACTAATTTCATGGTACCTAAAACCCAGGATTGGTGCAAACTAAACTGAAACTTACCTGGCTAGCCTGCTAAACCGGCTTCATAGTAGGCCCCTGGTTGCCCAACAACATTGCTCAAGAAGTTGTTCCACGTATCATCATCCACAACAATGCCAGTTGTTTTAAAGCGTTCACCATGACCCCTCCCTCTTCTTGGTCTTTAAAAATAGCTGACATGACTATAGACGGTTTCAACGACAACAACAGAAACAGACATAACTGCGCATGCGTGCTTGTGTGGCCCTAACTCAATTTAAGGTAAACGTCCAAATAAAATCAATAACAATAGCTAAGTCATTTCAAGAGTAGATTATGTAAAGCAAAATATGTTCGCAGCGTAAATCAGACGGATTTATTAAGAGTTCAAACTCATTCTCTGCCAGCAGGAGGTGCTTTAAACCTGGGGGGATACAGGGATAAAAAAAAACACTCACGTCTTGGTTTGATTTTTAAACGTGCATTATGTGTTTGTAGCGCGCAAGAACCAGACTGATAACAAACACAGACCTGAAGTCAACTTATGTCCAGGTGTGTGCGCCCGATGAAACCGTATTTAGTGATAAAACTAAACACCCTTATACAAATATAATCATATTTGGCATTGTCATGTAAATCCGACAAAATTCTTAATAAATAAATACCTCATCAAAACTTAAATTTACTTTCTGTTGTCAGACAGGACATCAGTTACAGGACACCAGGAGCCAGTTGCATAAGCTTAGCCTTCATGTTCAGACTGTGACCAACTAGCAGTTAACCAGGAGTAATCCATTTTATTTTTTGTATTTATAGACTAATATACATTTTTATGTAACCAAAAGAACTGTGACCGGTCTTAAAGATTTTTTTACCTTCTTAACCTTTTTATGCAACCGGCCCCAGGACATACTTCACTATCAGGCATTTTAGGATACAATGACTAGAAAAATATATTATATAGCCTTAATAATATTTTTTATGAAAAATAGGATTTTAATAAAAATTTTCCTAAGCTATCCCTCTCATTATTATACTTATTTTTTCATTACTTGTTGCCCAAAAACACATTAGTATGCAAGTTAGAGACAATTAAAAGATTTTCAAACACATTTTTGGCCATGTATACAAACACTGTGTAAAGTAAAATAGTATCAAACCATTCTGTAATATCTCTTACACCACTGTTGATAGTCTATGAAACTAAATCCTAAGTCACGCTCTGGCATGCACTGTGGTCACCTGTGTTCTAGTTAAACACAATGAAATCTAACCCACCCATGGAACCAGACTGACTTCTCGTCACCTGTACTGTTAAGAAAAATATAAAAGAACATATTTTCCATTATGTTTTATTGTGCCTATAGTCAAAAATGCCACAGGATGCATGGTCACATTGGGAAATAGATTTTTTTTTTTTTTTTTTTAAATCTACTGTTCTAAACTTGTCTTTTCTCTATATTTTGCATTTGCATACAGTATATTTATCAAATATGTCACCTTGAATAGAGAACACCATTTAGGATTAGAATAAAAGATGTATGTGTAAACAATAGTCTATGTTGTTCTATCTTAAAAAAAATAAAAGAAGTTGCCACGGTTGTTTTAAAGACAACAACTCTGTCAAAAAGTAATGAGTACCAGACACAAACGATTTGTAAACAAGTGTTAATTTGTCAGACAAAGTCTAGCAGGTACTGTAAATAAAAAAGCAGCCCTCAGGACCGAGTTGACAGGGTGGGTCTTCATGGAATGCATCAAGATGAACAGGTCTGTCCAGCACTCTATCAGCCTCTTTAATAAGCACATCCTCAGCACTACTGTACACTTATTCTGCTTGTGCGGAAAGGAAACACAGGTGTCCACAGATGGCAACCAATACAGGACAAATGGGCTTTCTGCCCCGCGGTGGGGCAATATTCTGCACTATACCCGACATCTTCTACCTTCCAGAGCTTGTGAGTTGACTTAAAATAATTGATTACTTTATTGATGTTATGTTTTCATCTTGAAACATTATGAAACACAAAAACTGGTATGTAATTTATCAATTGTAAGTCTGTTAAACATATAGTATTTGTTAATTTATCTTAGGTGTTACCTTTTTTTTAATTGGCAAAAATAAGTATATAAAAATGAATAAATTAAGACCCATAAAATGTTGGAACTGTGTTAATCAAGAGATTATATTGTATCAACCTAATTAAATTGCGTATTCAGTAAATGCATACTGAGTATATTATATAACAAATAAAAATGGGACCGTGTGCTATGGTGTGACATAGCAAGAACATGGGGTGGGGTGTAACAATGTAACATGCAAATAACATTAGAAAAATATATCTTTCATAGAGTTACAAATAGCATGAGAAAGGTTTATCTTCAGTGTAAGAGGGCTTGTTTGTTGTTGTTTTTGTCTGTTTTTAAAATTTTGATGTCACACCATTGGACACATTCATACATCAACTACCCATATAGTTGTAATTTTTTATTCTATTTTATACTTTAATGCCATTGTTTTATTATATCCAGTGTTTTGAGTTTTATATTGATTAAATATTTTCGGAAGAATTTCATATGTAAAGATGTTTAGAGGATTGTACGTTCTAATGAGTAATTTGAATGTAAATCTGCAAGCTCTTTAACTCTAGGAATAAAGAAGGATTCTGTAAGTGATACGTTTTCTTTTCTTTTGCTTGTTTCTCAGGTCTTTGGCGGTCTGGTACTGAGCCTGGTAGGTGCTACGTACGTCTATCCAAGTAACCCCCAGGCGTATGTTATCGCTGTGGCAATTTTCTGTTTTATCATAACATTCACCTGGATGCTGATCTTTGCATGTGGGTCTCATCATAACAGAAGCTCTTGGGCAACTGCGGTAAGTTCATAATCTCCATCGTTGTGCATTTCTTCTCCACTTTCTCTTTGTTCTTCAACTGATTTTCCTTCTTTCCTCAAGAAGACACAAAACAAATGCATTTTCTCTCTGCAGGATGTAGCATACCATGGATTTGCAGCACTCCTCTATCTCAGTGCCTCTGTGCTTCTAGCATTCATAACCATTATTTTTGACGTAGTAATTGGCAAAGATGAAATTTTCTACAAGCTGGACGTAGCTGCTGTGGTAAGTCTTCATAGCTAAAAATCAAAATGTCTATTGACAAGCACTGGTAAACCTTACCTGTTAAACACAAATACAATAAGTCGATATTACTAAAGTCTCCAACAAAAAGGCATTCAGCTTTAATTTTGAATGACATATTAATTATTAAACAGTTATTTGAGGCAGCCTAAATGATAGCAAAACTACAAGAGATATGCCCAACCAAGGGCATTTTAAACTAGCAGCTGCACATTTCACTGTGTATAATAACTATTTATATCTCTTTCATTTCAGGTGTTTTCCTTTCTCACCACTTTACTGTATGTGGTCCACACAATTTTCTCAGCCATCAGATGGAAATCCTTCTGATACGTATGCCCTCAACCTGCAATACTCATCTGACATCACATGTAATTGTTGAACTGCATCTTTAAGCAATGTTATGACATTTACTCAAACCAATGGCATTTAATATTTAGGGCATCAATAATAATACAGGTGATAGATTGACATTCCAGTCTTTTGATGTTCTACAACCTTTTGCTAACATTTCTTTTGCAAGTTGTTCTTGCCTCATGTGTAAATTATTGTAATTATGTCTTATCTAATAAAGAAAAAATAACAACCTATGGAGTATAATTTCTTGATGTGGCACAGGATACATAAATGTCCCTAAAGCTTCATTATAAACCAGCAAATCACCCTTTATGTGTGAATATAAGAATGTTATGATTTTCTGGATAAAACTACCTGCTTTTACAGCATTGTGCATAAAATGCATCATAAAACTAGATCTTTACATTTTATTTACATTTTATTTAAAGTTCAAGGTAAACTTAAACACATCATAGAGGTGTTGTGGCTGGATGCTTTCAGAGTGCTCATTTTATGCACTTGGCTTATTATTAAGTTGGTTTTCATGTTTTTGTAGTCTGTTTATTTTGGTGTGTCTTTTTGTGTCTTGAAGCATGTGAGGTAGTGTGTCTGTTTGTGGCTTTTAACGGACTTTCTTGCTTTTCTAGATCTAGTTTAGCTTGTTCTTAAAATGTTTGGAATGAAGTTCGGGTAGGGTAGGACACACACAGCAGAGTGTGACGTTACACATGTCTGGCACAGTGATCAACGAGGTGTGTTGTAAAGTGATGTCTGGGAGCTGTATCCAATTTTTAATTCATGAGTGCTGGACAGGTGACAAGAAAGAATTAATATGCATTATACTTATACTAGGTAACTACGTCTATGTTTATGGAGGCTCCTAAAGCCACACCTAAAAATGTATGAAAATGCATTAAAGGACCCCAAATTGTCACCCCACAGAGGAGGGGCATGGTCAGCAAAACTCATAGGCATTTAAAGCAAAATGAACTAGAATGGCTTGATGAAAGCAGCTGATTTTGACTGGTTAAAAAGTTTTTTTTTTTTTTTTTTGCAACCACTGAAAAATTTTAACCAAAGTATGTTACAGACTTTTCATTAAGAGTATCATATCAACTTTTTACTTTTTTTGTTTTAAGTAATAATCTTAGATTGTATTTTTTTTTAAATGGCGTAAAAGGTTATTTCTCTCTCTCTCTCTCTCTCTCTCACACACACACACACACACACACAAAAAGTGAACCCTCATGCCCTTATGTTGTTCAAACCAAACCCATATGACTTTCATTTGTCCATGAAGGAAAATGCTGTAATTTTACTAAGTGCATAGCTGCCTATTACAGCCTTGCTGTGTGAGACTCCTTACGTCTCTTTACCTTCTTATCCTCAGAATCCAAAGATCTTCCTGTCGCATCTGTGGAATGATGATGCTTCAATTACAAAACATGTTTCAGTTCACTTTCAGTTCTTATTCAGTGACGTTGACCCCACACTGCACAGGAGCATGCATGGATGAGAAAGTAGATAAACTGAGTGAAGTGGCATAAACTGCTAACCAAAGCCGCAGGAGCTAAGCGTGGGAATAACTTGTTACACGTCTCATCCAACCCATTTGCATCTTGACATTTGATCCACCAAAGACTTGACGTTAATAGAACTTCTTGAAGCATTCGCAGGTCATTTTTGTATTAAGATGAATGTACGGTCAACAAACAAGTGTGTCACCCCTTTCTTCCTTCCTTACTCCCACTACAGGTGTTTTAATGATCCCAATCAATGACACTTCCCAAAATTGTCCCATGTTCACATGACATCACACGTAAACGTTTTTTGTGGCTCCTATACGGAGAGAAGGTGTGAGTGTCCCTGTAATCTCATTGATACCTCAGAGGCTGATCCTCAGTCACCCAGCCTTTGACGTTTTCAAACCATGGTTAAAAATAGTTTATCTTGTCTAGTGGAATTCCAACAAGGACTCCAGATGTGTCCCTAACTTTAATCAGACATTTTCTGGCGGGAACATTAGTAGACAGTGGGAATATTTTAATCTGACTAACATTGTACAGAACAGCAACACTTCAGTACAAAAATGTTCATTATTTATCCGCAGTAATATCAAATAAATAGCTGTGCTGCTCAAGAAACATAGCTTATTGTATTTGCAGAGTTCAAAATAACTTTTTTTGAACAGTAGTGTTTAGGTTTTACCTGTTAAAATTGTCTGATTTGTAAACAAATAAAAAAAAATATTTTTTGAACAGCAAATCCGCATATTAGTGTATGCATAGATCAGTGGTCATAGAACATTTGCAACAGAAATTTAGACTATTTTAGACTAAATTATGCAAATATTCTACTTACAAAATGTATCTGAATGAACTCCACTCTGGTTGTCTTCCTACAAATCCTCTCAGTCACAGAAGCTCTTGCTGCTCCTAAGAGTCTATCTCAGATGATTAATCTTACATAAACCAAACGTACAGCTGTAGTTTCTGTCATAAGTGACATAAAAGAAAATTTCCTTGAAGTGACCTATTAGACAAGCTCTTTAGAAATTTTGCATTATATTTTCCTGTTTTACGCAATCAACCAATTTTTTCATTTTGAAGATCTAGGTCCCTCCACGGGTGGCAAGAGAGCAGAAAAAGATACATCTGAGAGGCGAAAGAAAAAAAATATTTCCATATTTTTATCATACCATATTTGTCAAAATTAGATCAAAGTTCCATAACAGTTGTCAATGACATGAGATCTGCCTCATATGTAACAAAATGTCATAACTACTGCACTTGTATGTTCCCTATCCAAGCGTCACTGTGAGTTTCAGTAGGGAAGTTCACTTATGTAACAAAAACATCATATAAGGACACTTCAACTGGAATGAAAGCATTTGGATGAGAGATAAAGTAATGGAGTGCATGTTTGTGACAGTTGTGTGAGGTATGCATATTGCCGTCCTATGCTGGCGATGACCACGTCAGCCACAGAGGAAGGATAATAATACTTAATCTAACAAACTTCAGAGTTACTTAATGACTCATAAGTGGATGATTCATAAAGGCTGTATTCAGCAAATATGAAGACCGTTCTTAAAATCGCAATTTTTAAGGGCGCTGACAGGAGTTAATCTCAGATTAAGGTCTGTGGTCTGTAGACACTTTGCAAGTTTGTCTCTTCTTATGTTCTTACACATGAGACTATGTAGGGCATAGCAGGACTGGGCATCATGAATCAGCACTGGGTATCTTCAGGCTTTTTGAAATAGACCATTGACTGGGCGACATTTCTAGAAAACAGTCATACATCTCAGATGACTGCATCTATGGATAAATCATCACTAGTCAAACAGAAAAACACCAAGGACGTGGGAATGTGCCATTCGCTGACAGCACATATGTGGCATCTTCATTACCGAAAGATGATCGAGGAAATATGATAGGAAAGATTATACTTCGAAGTTGTCTTCTCTTTGTTTGTAATATGTCATATGAGCTTTGATAACTTCAGCCTTTCAGCCTTATCACTGACAGTTCATTATAATGCTTTTTATTTAACACACAGTCTTGGTTGGCAGGCATATGGCCTGTTTGCGCTAATTATCAAAGTATTTTAGTCTTTCTCTTTTTTACAAGATTCTCCATGTAAAAGTTTATTTATAAATTATTTGAAGTTTTGAAATATAAAAATAAGTTTGAAATATGTATTACTGGAAAGTGCCTCAAACAAGATAATATATCAACATTTATTCAGACACCTTCAGCATTTCTCACATTATAATAGTTTATTTTAGAATATGATAATAAAATATGAGTTAACTCAGAGTTAAACTGAATCAGAGGAAATTCAGCTCGATAATGTCAGGTAACTTTAATAGAAAGGTATGGAATGAATTGAGTTGAATAGCTGTCAACTGTTAAATTTAGGTACACAATTGGTAATGCCAATTTAAGGCCAACCAATTACCAAGCAATGCACTCAATTGTGTTCAGTCTGTGGGTCGATGCCAATTTGTAGCTAGATTAAGCGACTTCTTGGACAAACCTTATCTCAGTTCTCATCTTGCCCACTGGTCTATTCATATTTATATAGATCAGTAAATCTAGTGATATTTAGCTTCCAGTTTTAGCTATTGTACTTAGCACTTAGCAATTTATTGCAATTCACTTAGCACTTATTGTACAAGTACTTAGCAATGCTGGTCTGTGGTGTAAAAATGGTTACATTAACAAAAATTTTAATTACAGCATATTTTACTGGTTCTGAAGCCATCCTAGGTATATATGACTTTCTTCTTTCCGTAGGACGCAGTCTGAGTTTTTTAAAAGTTTATCCTGGCTTCTCCAAGCTTAGTAATGCTGGTGGATATAGTGGCCATTATTTTGAAGCTAGATTGGCTTAGGGGTGAGTATAATATGTCGTAATTAAAATGTTTCTGTGAACTATTCCTTAAGTAAAGCATGGTCAGGTCAAAGTCTAAATGCATTTTTTTTTGTTTGATTTTTTGTCTGGGTAGTCTACTGTAAGGACAGTGTCCTGTACCCACAATTTTATTTAATTTTCAGTCAAACTGGTGGGACTGTAAATAAATACAGTTGTTATTAATGTTATTTTTTTATTCGTTTTACTAAAGCTACAAAGGTAATGTATTCACAGTTTGGTGAATACAAAACTTCCAAGATCAAAGTTCAGAGTAAGAGGAGGATGCTTAAATCTTCATATGTTTGATTGTCATTTATATTATATTAATTCATTTCCATCTTAAATACCAAAACCAAATTAATGCTGTAATTAGTTTAATTAGTGAAATGTGACATTGCCTTAATTTTGGAATTATTCTTTTGCTGTATCCTAGATTCACGATACGTTCCCTCTATAGGCTGATTGTGTGATAAAATTAGTAACAAAGTACTTGCCTAAGTGCATTTTAACACTTGATTGTGATAAAGGGCAGAACTAGCAGTGAAGATACTGCCAAAAGCCCTTAACAAATTCACAAAAGGAGAATAGATGATGTCAAATAGATGATGCTATTCCTGTACATTTGTCACATACTGAAATGTAGCCATTGCTACTTTGATGTTTATAGGATGTTGCATTTTAGCCAAACACGGTCATGATTCATGGGCTTGCGAGTCCATGTGCTTATTTTGCCCTTCTCATGGAGCCCAGTTAGATAGATGTCAAAATGCAATATGTCTAAAGTGGGCAAAAGTGTTATATCATTTTGCCCTCACAACCAAACTCATATGATGGCATTCTGAATGTAAACACTGATCTGAAGGTGGGATGCATATATATGTATGCCTTTTATCCGATGGAAATGTCACATTGATGCTATTAGGTTCTTCTTGGAACAACAGATGCCAATAAAGAATCTTTTTTAGGATCTTCATCTTGGCTAATTTTAACCACAAGTAAGCCAACTTCTCTAAACCTTAGGGGGTAAACCTTCCCAAAAGATGTCACATCCTCTTACTGGGGTCCTGGGATCTGTGGAAAATCACCAGGAGTGCTTTTCACGTCCACAGTGCATTCCTGCCGTCCTCGCAAACACACGCACTCACTCACAGACACATACAGTATGACCACACACACAAGGGGAGAAGAAAGCTACCTGCCAGCAAAGCCCCTTTATCTTGCAAGTGTCTGTTAAAGACAAGAAGCTGGCAGATAGGAGAGCTTCACAGGCAGGGTAGCAAACGACAGGCTCCGAGCACAGCCTTGTATGGAAATGGCTGAGGGAGAAGAGAACGATAAGCAACAACCCAACTATGCTGTCCATGTTTAGAGGCACTCATTGGGCCCACCAGGCCAGAAACAATGCCTGTTTCTGTTAAATTTAGACAGGTTATCGGCCACCGCTTCTTTCCCTAGACAGTCTCTAACAGTACCAGAGGGAATACGGAGAGGAGTCAATAGGATTGGCTGCTTCGGGGATCTCTAGGTAGGTTCCAAAGTTCCATCAAATGCCATTTTATTGGATGAAAAATTGGAATGACTGTTAAAGTGACATCATTGTCGTTATTGAAGAATGGGATCATGGTTTATTTTGATTGTTGCGGTGCAAAATTAAGTCATCAGAGATCAACTAATAGTAAAAAGGTAGGGGGATACTTTTTTAATTCAAAGGAATAATTGGGAAAATATTGATAATGCAGCTTAATTTTTGCTTATTACAGTACTTGTTGACAATCTAATTTAACACCAACCAAACACTAAATGAGACGGCTTTGGCAAGTAAGATAAAATATCACTCGCCTGGCCCATAACTTTATTTGGAACTGAATTATAGTGCATGGTTTGACTCGGATTCTAAAATGATAATATGATGCTCGCTAATGTAAACCATATATCTTTTAATGAGTTTTAGTTCATTAGAACATTTACCAGAGTAATGTCTACAGAGACACTGCATGTAGTGACACTGTTCTCATTACTGTCCCCCAAAAAAGAATAAAATCACTCTGTGTCTTCAAGAGATGCTGTAGTTTTACCAAGATTTTTTTTTTTTTAATCTATTTTTACTTTGCATTATCTAAGCAAAACTATTATAAAAGCTATAATGACTTTAATCTATATGGACATGTTTAAACAATTTTCCCCAGATTTTATCTCGCTTAACCTTTAGGAAATATTAAATTGAAATATTTAATTAAAAAACAATTAATTTATGGCTGATGCATTTTCTCAGTTAACTTGCTACTGGCACCAAAGTAAGTAAGCAATCTTATTATTACAGTGGCAATTTTTTACGGTGTGATTTGCACTTAAAAATTAATTACAGCTGACTTTGCTTTTAAGGGCCTGTGAGTTACATTAACATTATAGGAAACATTATATGATACTATTTATCTGCTTAGCCAAGTCAAACCAGTGAGAAACGAGTGAGAAAGAGTATGATGCAGTATCATCCCGGCTGATGTATAGATTCAAAACATTTCCAACAAAACATACCCGAAACATACAAGTCATACATGCTGCGGGTGCATGCTGACTTCAAGTCAGGGAGGTGAGAGAGTCCGTGACATGACTACAGTACATCAACTGACTGCCCATGAGCAAGTGACAACATGCTGTTGTTTATTTATTTATTTGTTTTACTGTGGAGAGATTGTGTTAGCCAGGTCAAGCATGAGTGTTAAGCATGTCTGTGGAACTGCAAGCACAAATAATCATCTTACAGAGGGAATAATACAACGGCGAGCTCACTTTGTCTCAGGGCCTCCCCTCCATGTCTCGGCTGTGGAGCTATGTGAGGTGAAAGCTGCCCGCAACAGCAAAAGCCTCAAGATGTAAAGTTCACGGCAAACTGCATTTTTTTGCAAGTTGTTTGCTTCTGCATAGGCACACATCTTAAGATTAAGGCAGAGTGAAATGCAGAGTAATCATTTTAATGATGCCTTAACATGTAATGAACTGTTCTGTTTGGGTAGCTTTAATATAAAATTGATTCATGTGATACATGCATAGAGGTCACAGAAGTCAAATTTCCAGGAGTCACTAACGGGTATGCATTATCATTGCTTTTAGTCTGTTGCATGTGTGCATTTAGCCGTTATTTAATCATAAATCCAGCCACAAAACCAATTACACACAGATTGTGTATGAGCATGCAAGACAGTCTCTACACTGTATGCATGCCTAAATTTCCACTTATTTTCGCCCGTGTTGCATCCGTCTAGCGAGCCATCGGGAAGACACAATAAGAAACATGATTCAAATTAATGGAGCCCCTTCAGGTTATATTGGTCTAACGCAGGGAGACACATCACGACAGAGATCACATCGCTGGCAAATGTGACCTGGCATGCCATAACAATGACTCAAGATAGGGCACAAAAGTGTCTTTTCTGCAATTACAGTTCTATGTCACAAACACAGACAGGGAGATGAATGGCACAGATCTGTAGAGATAATTAACAACAGCACATACATGCTTTAAATAAATATCACAGCAATGAAAATCCTGCATGATTTATAATTATAAATATGCAGCAATCTAACGATCATATCATGGCCACTATCAATCAGAACTATCAATCAGTTGGAAGAAATCCAAAGTAGCCATATTGTATAACATGTACATGTTTTTATATTTGACATTTTCATTGTAATTTCGGTTGTATAGCCTATTTTTCAATTTATGTTTTAGATGTATTTTAGTACAGGTTACACTATGACAACGAGAAATGTTTAAATAACTTTTTTATTTTAATTGTAGCTTTCATTAGTTTTGTTACAATTTTAGGCTAGCTATATTTATTGTAGTTCATAAAGAGAAATGTTGCCTGAATAAATATCCATTTTGAAATACATGTACTCACTGACTGTGTGGTGACGAATTGGCTTAATAACTTATAGGCCTACTGACATTTTACGTTTGTTTTATAGTTCCACTGTGTTCATATCGTTGGAGTCTAATGGATTCAACGCGGAGCATTGCTTCAAGCAAGGTTGCTTTATTTTAAAAGTAGAGACATCAGCATTTTCTCTGGTGAACTAATAATAAGTTTTATAATACGTTTTATTCGAAAGTGAAACTACCTCCTTTGGAGCCATATTTGAGAGATGGAAAACTTTGGGTGGGATTGTTTACAGAAGGCTTGTGTGAGATGTTTGCAAATAAAATATCTTAGTGAGTACCCAGAAAGCCTTAGCAATCTCCTAACAACCACCCAGAGCACCTTAGCAATGCCTTAGGGACCATCCACAACACCCACAGACCCTTTTCACAGATCTTAAGAAAATATCAAACTGTATTACCTATTTTATAAAATAGGCTAGCAAAAAAATATTTAGAGTAAGTTTTTTTAATTAGTTTTTTTAATTTAATTTAATTTAAAATTGATTTGTAATGTTGAGTTTGCCTATTGTTTAGTCAAAATATTTAGAATTATTGTTAATCAGTTATTTTGCCTTTAAACTTGCCTCTGAAAATCACCACATAGCTCATAAATGTTTTTTAAAGGACAATGTAGCCTAATTTATGGCGCTTATCTCATCTTAGTTAGAGTATTGTGTGTTCTCAGTGTCAGTGTTATCAGCTTGAGGGTCTGGCAAGAAGCCACCGCACTGTCCGAGCACAGCCTCTCCTCCTCCGGTCAGACATGCGTATCCGTACGGAGAGCGGAAAATATGCTTGCAGCACTTAGGAAAAGTAGCCTACAACTCTCCGCCGCCCACTCTGCCAGCGCAGCTCTGAATGAATCGCGTGTCTCTCATACAGCTCTCTTATTGGAATGGTTCAGCTCCTGGAGGATGAGAGTGAACGGTCGCGGTAGGCTACTTTGCAAACGAGCGCTGCCGGTAAAAGCTACGCTTGACTGAGGTTGTTTTTGCTGGAATCTCAGAGCGTCACCACCACAGCTTTATCTACATGTTGCGGCTTTCACATCATCCCAGCATTTCTCTTTAAAAGGTAAATAGACTCGGCTTATGTTTTATGCTGTCTGCAGTTAAATGTAAGTAGAGGATGCTCGTTAGTGCTATATTATAGTAGCCGTTTAAGGGTTAAAAATGCATAGTAGGCTAATATGTTTTCTTTTACAGTTTTCCTTAAAACAGGTTAACCATTTTTGAGATGCAAGTTCAAGAACAGTTATTAAATCTTTCACTCGTTTCTATTCAGAAAAACTTCTCTGTCTACACCAATCTATTGTTTATCTAATAATTTACGAAACATATTTAAGTAAAATGCTGTTCTGGTATAAGATGGTCACACATCCTGACAAAGCTAGTTTACCTGGTCAACAAGGGGGGGGCGGTCAGGGTGCCCCACACTAATTAACAGCCAATCACAAAATTGTTATGATATTCAGTAGAGCTTCCTATATTTTTGCTTTCCTCGCAGTATCCACTCCCGCCCACACCCACAAACCTGCTCACAATGCATATAATTTTCGCGAATCAGGGAGGCGCTATCAATTTGCGCTGAATTTAAATCCTTCTGAATGAGCGCCTGCGCTGTTTACTTTCACTTTCGATTTAACGTTCACGCGTACAGTGCTGTGTAAAGCGAGAGCATCCTACAAGATCTTACAAGATAATTGTCCATTAGCTCAGCATCTCTTGATGCATGTTGGTGAATGGTCTTGTTAATTTCAGGGGTGTAGTGCAGGGTGTGCCCAGGTGTGCGCGGCATACCAACTTCTTCATCGGTCGGCTAAATTCTAAATTTCGTGGTGTCCTGCATTAGCCAAATCAGTCAACCACAAGAGTAGCTAATGCAAATGCAAATATTGCATAAACCCCCAGTGAAGATATCAATGGAAAACTTCCCTTTAAATATGATTGATGATTGCGCCTGCGCCTGCTTTGTTCTGAGAGTGACATAGATACTGCGTCTTCAACTACAACTTGTGAGCACTCTTTGCTCGAAATGTGCTGGGCACTTTTATCGTTTAATCTTTAGCGCTTTAGAGTCAGAATGTCAGTAGCAGGGTAATTAGAAATGCCACTATAAAAATCAGACTAAGGGACATTGATTACCTCTCATCTCAACAAATCATGTAAATGCAAGCAGAGTCTGTCTAACCCATGAGAATGTCACCAAAGGCGCGCAAGTGGTAAAATAACAATAATCAAAAAGAAGCAGGTTTTTGCGATCATTTGTTTTTTTAATCCTGTAAAATATAATTTATTTATTGCAAATTTTGCACATTTATTTTGGCCAAGGGTGTTACTTTGGTTAGAGAAGTTGTTAACTAAAACTATAATTTTAGTTAAAAATGTGTGTGACTAAAATTTAAGTAATGTAAGACTTGTAAGACTTAATTTCCACCGTTAAACTTTTTTTTATATTTCAAACTAACTACTGTACCTGAAAATGCATAAACAACCACCATTACTTAATGAACAAATTAAGGGACTACTGCTTATCCCTGTTTTACTCTCTGTTCAGCTCCACCTCATCTTTACTCTAGGAAAACGAGTTCATATTGAATCTAACATTAAACTAGCATTCAGACTTGTCTGTGCTCCGATCACACAGATCTGATCATCATATCAGGTTTCCATCCAAAGACTTTTTATGGAAAAATATTTAGTGTTTCAAAATTACGATGAGTTACCTCTTAAACATACATTTCTTAATTGGTTGTTGCTTTAATACGTTGAAATTTATAATGCATTAATTTTGTTCTGAAGATGAAAGTTGTCAATTTAGTGCTTGTGTGTAGGTTTTCACCTGATAAAAGTGTAAACAGCTTACAATACTTGCTCAAGAATAAGGCATTGTTTGAAACCATTCTAAAAAATGATTTTATTTAAGTACAGTCACAATAAAAACAGTTGTGCTTTTTTTTAAATAAAGGAAAATAAATGAATTAATTAACAAACACTCCTCTACATCTTATATTGTAATTAAACAATAAAATACAAGAGAGACTACTCAAAACTTACGATAGTCAGGGCTGCATTGAAAATTTGTACTACAGCATGACTGTACATGTGGTATTGTCTTTTTAAGACAGTTGTATATAGTATACTGAATCCTATTGCAGGTAAAATTGACTGATTGGTTTGTATGTTTCTTCTCCGCCAAAAAAAATAGTTAGACTACTCGCAGTCTAAAAAAACGTGCTGGAAAAGTGCATATGAGTGGACCTCCCCCACTCAACACTTTCTGCAGTCACTCTTGGCTAACTCCACTCCAGGTTTTCCATTTCCTCACTGTGTTTTCCCCATTCTGAGTGACTGTAGAGTGAGGTAAAACACTGATGCTCTGACTTTCAAAAAAAAACAATCCTCACTCCAGGCAAACTCTGCTGACACTCAGCGTCGTTCGCATACTCAGGTCCGGAATGCCATGAGCACAGACAAGCTTGTATACAAATGTTACAACTTCCCAGTGCTGTAACTGTAAATATCAGCTCATTCGGAAAATTTAATTTCTGGTCAACCAGTGTTGTATCATTCATAAAAATTCACCTCTCTTTTTCTTTCCTTACAGGATACGGGAGAGCAGGAACAAAATACCTCACTGGGAACATGGGCCAATCTGCGACTTCATCCTATTTTTCTCTTGCGCTAAAACTCAGCATCTTCCTCATAGTTTTCTGCTCAGAATTCACGCCGGCCACTGCAGGCAGCTCTAAATCAAGCTTAGATGTAGATACTTCTTCAAACAAAACCTCTTCACATGATACATGTGGTGGAAGTTTTGAGTGCAAAGAGGGAGTGATCTTGCCAATTTGGATGCCGGAGAACCCTTCCTTTGGGGATAAGCTGGCCAGAGCCACTGTGTACTTTGTCGGTTTGTTCTACATGTTCCTTGGGGTATCCATTATTGCAGACCGCTTTATGGCTTCCATTGAGGTCATCACATCCCAGGAGAAAGAGATCACCATCAAGAAGCCTAATGGGGAAACCACAACCACTACTGTTCGTATTTGGAATGAAACTGTCTCAAATCTTACCCTCATGGCTCTGGGTTCCTCAGCCCCAGAGATTCTGCTCTCCGTGGTTGAAGTGTGTGGGCACAACTTTAATGCAGGTGAGCTGGGCCCCAACACCATTGTTGGAAGCGCAGCTTTTAATATGTTTGTCATCATCGGTCTCTGTGTATCAGTGATACCAGAAGGAGAGCATCGGAAGGTCAAGCACCTGCGCGTTTTCTTTGTCACTGCCACTTGGAGTATATTTGCATATACGTGGCTTTACCTGATCTTGGCTGTGATTTCCCCGGGTATCGTGGAAGTCTGGGAAGGACTCCTTACTCTCTTCTTCTTTCCGATATGCGTCTTATTTGCTTGGGTTGCAGACCGAAGACTTTTATTCTACAAGTACGTGTACAAACGTTACAGAGTCGGAAAACAAAGGGGAATGATCATTGAGACTGAAGGTGAGCCAGAGCACCAGTCAAAGGCAGATATCGAAATGGACGGCGGGATGCTTAACTCACACGGCGAGGAATTCTTGGATGGCACGGTGAATACTGAAGATAAAGACGTGGATGAGGATGAGGCCAGAAGAGAAATGGCCAGGATTTTAAAGGAAATGAAACAGAAACATCCAGAAAAAGAGATGGAGCAGCTGGTTGAGCTCGCCAACTACCATGTCCTCAGCCAGCAACAGAAGAGTCGTGCGTTCTATCGCTGCCAGGCCACTAGACTTATGACTGGTGCGGGGAATATACTAAAAAAGCATGCCGCAGACCAAGCCAGAAAAGCACTAGGCAACCATGAACTTCGATCAGAAGTATCTGATAATGATATTTCCTCCAAGATCTTCTTTGATCCCGGCACATATCAGTGTCTTGAGAACTGTGGGACAGTGGCTTTGAATGTGGTAAGACGCGGGGGTGACTTAACTAGCACTGTGTCAGTGGAGTACCGCACTGAGGACGGCACTGCCAACGCTGGCTCTGATTACCAGTTCACAGAGGGTGTTATAGTTTTCAAACCAGGTGAGACAGAAAAGGAGATAAGAGTGAACATCATCGACGATGACATTTTTGAAGAAGACGAGCACTTCCTGGTTCATCTTAGCAACGTCAAGGTCATTTCTGAAGGAACAGACAATGGAAACCCAGGTGCCAATCATGTGGACACCCTAGCTAGCCTTGGCCTTCCTTCAACAGCTATTGTGACTATCTTTGATGATGACCATGCTGGCATCTTCACATTTGAGGAACCAGTGCTTCATGTCAGTGAAAGCATTGGCATGATGGAAGTGAAGGTGGCACGTACCTCTGGAGCCCGTGGAGTTGTGGTAATCCCTTATAAAACCACTGAAGGCACAGCAAAAGGTGGGGGAGAGGACTTTGAAGACACCCATGGAGCTTTGGAGTTCCAGAATGATGAAATTTCGTAAGTGTAATTTTTTTTTTTTTTATTCACTATTCAGCCAGTAAAAATGACAAACTATAAGTAATGGCAGACTGTTAAATCACAATTCAAAGGAGAATCTTGTATAGTAGAAAACCAATAAGGGTGGCTTGTTTCACTGGTGCCAATGTGAGAGTTTTGGGCCAGTTACTTATTAGAGCAAGCTTTTTTTAATGGTGTAAATTCCATTTATTGCATGTGAACTTAAACAGTGAATTTTCTGCGATATGGTTGTAAATTCTGTTGGTCAGTTGTCATCTATGCTTTTGATATTTTTTCTTGGAGTTTCCTTTATATTTATAACTTTAGAATGTACATATGATACTACAAATGAATGTAAAAAACTTAACATTTGATACTGTAAATGTTAGAATATAAATAATGATATTAATTATGTTTAATGCTATTGCTAAAATTGTTCAGTACATCTTAAATAATTTGAAAAGAATACATTTAATGCATAACTTACATCTAATTAAATTTAAATGTATGCAAATTAATTATATACAGTATACATATAAAATGCGTGCAATACAAGTAGAAATCTGAACCACTGGCCTGACCAGGTATGTAAAATCTTTACTGTTGAGCTCTCCTAACTGGGTAATCAAAAATGACAAATTCATATAGTCTCTAAGTCAGCCAATTCATTTTATCTCTTTAATCTTTGTCTTTATTTCCTGTACAATGTGTTTTACCCTATTGATCTGTCTGTTTGTTTTAAGTTTATTTTTTTCGGACTCATTTTCCTTTGCAGCTCTCCTGTTGCTTTCTTTTCACTCTTTCATTTCACCCACTAGCTTTGCTCACGTTTATATTTCTGTTTTGCACCGTTTATTTCAGAATCTGGCCTAGATTTTCCAGTCCTCCTTAACTCATGGCTTTTACCAGACATTTTTGCACTCATCTGAAAAATTGTGATTTAAGTAAGTGTAGTGATATGGTCACATTCACTTTGTCATTAATACGTCATTGCAGTAGCATGCATTTTCACCTCAGATTTAAAGCATCATGCAAAATCACTTAGCTGGATCAAAATAGAGTAAGAGATACCTTTATTGCTTGAGATGATTAAGTTCAAAATTACAGACCTTTGACACACAATAAAGGCTTTGATAAATGTGGTCCTTGATTCTGAACTGAATGAAAAAGCATCTGGTTTGGAGTGAATGAGCTAAGTAGAAGCTTTCCACAAGTCAGATCTGCGTAATCTGTGTAAAGACATGTCTCAGACTTCCAGAAGTGCTCATTTGGAAGACTAATTACATTTCCATAACCGTTGCAATGCTCGGCTTGAGCTTGAGCTCCAGCGCTCGGACTTCTGGCAGTGTACAGGCTCTCCTCACCCATCTCCTCTTCTGGCACTCTGCCTCAGATCATTTATTGGTATGATCACATACTTGACAAGGTGGCCTGAACCCCAGATATTTTCCATGACAGGGAGGATATAATGATAACAGATTTACACAGTCGTAGATAAACAGCTCGGAATTTGCTCCAAGATCTTGAAATGGAAAAGCTCTCTTGCTTGTGCTTATTTTAAGCTGATTAATGGGAAGACATGCACAAATGTAAACAGAGGTAAATGCATTGCTTTGAAGTAAGCAACCTACACCATGCAGATTTGGCTATGCCTACAGATGAAGCTCCATATATGGACAGGTCTCGACTCAGGACCCGGATCCTATTTGGAGACAACTGTTGGTGGAGGATGTTTTATATGGTGCTACTTCAAATCAGTGTCCTTTGCTTGTTATTCAGATTGAATCACCCAAGTGATTCTTGGATCCCTGTTATTGATACAGTATATTAGCATTGAGAGTTTTATTCTGATGGGGGGCTGTCAAAGACAGGGGCAAACAGCCTTGTCATGCTGATTAATGCATATAATGTTTTTAATGAGCAAGTTTTAAATCGCAATCTTGCTATCGTCCTCATTTTTTTGCACAGTGCGGATTCTTGGACATTTTGCCGAATACACAAGAAATTTAGATATTGGAAAAAATAGGGAAGAAACAGACAAAGAACACCAAAACATTATGTAAGACATGTTTATATTGGCTTAAATAAGACTGGACCTCACATAAACACTGTACATGGAGGGGAGAAAGTCTCTAGAGGGGTGGGAATTTCCATTAATAGTAGCTGGAAAATTCCATATAGTAGGGACTTCACAACTGATTCCGCCTTTCATTAAAATGCTTAAATTAAAGCATTTAAATTTACATTAAATTCCTTATTCTAATTCATCTTACTGTCAAATGTTTAGTTAGGGTCTTCAGTAGAACCTTATAACTGACCTTTGTTATAAGGACACACTATGTCCACGTGCCAGAGTTCTTGCCTCTGCCCATGGCTGATTAGATGACTCGTTCAGTGGTCATGTGACACTAACAGTGAACTCTACATGAACACTCTGAAAGACTTGTCCAGCTGATGAGTTAAGGATGAAGGGAGTTTTTTTTTAACAATGTTCAATTAACTTAAAAAAAAACTGTATGTGACATGATAACCCTTATTCGGAATTTGTGCTCTGTACATCCAGTTGGCCAAAAAATATTCATGTTGTAAGAATGGATTAGATAAATACTTGGTTTACAAATTCAAATTGATTGCTTGTCATGTGCAATTGCATTGCATTAGCTTCTTTTAGTTTCAATAAATTAACAAGCGGAAAAAAAATCATTTTTCGGGACTTGGTTTCTCTGTTTTTATTGGTCAAGAACTATGTCCTGATTTTGCAAGAGAAGGAAAGATGCTCCCGGGTTTATCGTTATGTTTTTGGAGCGTGTTTTTTCCCCCTAGTTGAAGAGGAGAGGGCCTTCTGTCGCCACAGTCCTCTGCCAGCTCAGAGCTGCCCAGACAAAAAACAGGCTGTCAGTTGATTTCATGTGACTCGTTGCACAAGGCAAAGATAGAGTCAGCAGCAGTGCACCATTAAATCACTGCTCCCATCTCTGCTGGGAATATTAATTATATTAGGTAGCCCCTCTTGGCCAGTTATTATCTTATGATCATCTATGACTAATTCAGATTATTTCCAGAGGTTTCTGTGCATGCTTAATGGCTTTGTGTTGTATGTGTTTTTTCCTAATTTTATTAAGAGAACAGCCTTGAAAACACTTGATGATAGTTTTACAATGAAGCCTGTTAAGTCTATGGCTACTGGCGAAGTACAGAGGTCAGGTTATGTGGCTTTACATAACACGATTGTGCATGGCATTAATGCATTAATTCTTTAGGACACCATATTGGCACGAATGTTCTTCTTCTGAAGGCAGGTCATAAAAATTTGATTAAATATGGAAAATGTGCTTTATTTGGGGGGGTTTGGTGACATGAATCAGCAGTTGGCTCACAGAGAAACAGTCACCATCAGAATAACCCTCGGTGTCCCTTGAAGGCGAGTTTGTTCTTAAAGAATCTTAGTGAATCTCTTAGCATTACTTCTGCATGCTTAGTTTAGTTTATTCATTCATGATGAAAACTGTACACACTGAGTGATAGAGATTGTTAAGAGTAAAGGACAGAGAAAGTACTGTGTGTCTGTTTACAAAGCATCACTGAAGCACTCAAAATTAGTTTTTTTTAACCACTTTACGTTCCTATTGTATTCTTTAAAAAGGTATATGCTAAAAAAAGTATTTAACAATATCTAGCAGGTCACAGGGTATATACTTACAAATTTTGACAATAATCTTAATATTTTTGCATTTGCTTAAAGGAAAACGCCACAGTTTTTCCATATTCCACTATGTTCTTCCCTCGACTTAAATGAGTTCAACATATCTCTCCCATCTCAGTGCGTGCACTTAATCACTCTAGTGCGCGATGCCAGTATGTTAGAGTTTAGCTTAGTTCCATTCATTCCTTAGGATCCAAACAGGGATAAATTTAGAAACCACCAAACACTTCCACAGTTCTCTATATTTAAAGATGGTTACATGAGTAGTTACATGAATAAGTATGGTGGCACAAAATAAAACATGGTGATTATACAATAATGTATGGCGGAAGAGTACTTCAACCTTGGGCAACACTTCTGAATATCGGCGCAGTAATATCCCCCTTCCCTTCTTCCTCTCACTTCCGTCAATACAACCAAGAAGTAATGATATTACTGCGCCGAGGTCAAAGTTCTGCAAAGTGCTCTTCTGTTGTACATTATAGTTATCTTTTTTCATCCGCATTTAAAATCACCACGTTTTATTTTGTGTCACCATACTTACTGATGTAACTAGTCATGTAACCATCTTTAAATAGGGAAAACATGGAAGTGTTTGATGGCTTCTAAATTCATCCCTGTTTGGATCCTAAGGAATGAATGGAGCAATGCAAAATGCTAACATAGTGGCACCGTGCGCTAGTGTGATTAAGTGCATGCACTGAGACGGGAGAGATATATATCAACTCATCTCATCTCATTCATGGGAAGAACATAGTGGAATATGGAAAACGGTTCCATTTTCCTTTAAGAAAGATTTAAGTTGGATTTTGTTTTAGCAGAAATAACTAAATAAATAAAACAGGATTTGGATAGAACATGTGTAAAACACACAGTTACAAAAATGTAAACCTAGTAACCATTTTCTTATTTGTAATAAAATAACAGATTGAAAAAAACAATACATAATTACTGCAAAAAGTGCAATTTGATTTAGATTTTATTATTTGATCTAATTTATTTATTTGTTTTCAACAACATTTACTTAGAATTAATTATAAAAATATGCACTCAGCATATAAATCTTGGAAATGACAGTAGATGGATAGCAGCCAGGCCACAGTATATCACTTTATCACAATATTCCCATTTCACATAACAGATATGGTGCTGTGGAAAATCTCTGCAGAATTTCTCACTCAGAAATGGAAGAGAATGTAAACAGTTATCAGCAAGCATTCATGTTGTAAAAGTTTTGGGACTGAAAACGATTTTCCTGACAGGTTATGGTTCAATTATTGTAAGTCAGACCAGCTTTCAACAAGAAAAATGAATGCAAGAAGTTCCACTCATACTTTAAACCTGCTCTCCCTCTCTCTCTTTCTTCCGTCTCTTTGTCCTCTTACTGTAAGGTTCTCCTCTCGTTGCCCCATGCTTATTTTGAAGACTTGCATAAACTCCATGATGTATTTTCCATGACCTCAGCCCAATGGCAACACAAGGGCCGGCAGGAAGATGGGAAATATCCTCCTAGAAACCATGGAAAAATAAAACGCAATGACAGACGGAGATGTTTTCTTGCATGTTTTGCTGTAGAGAGGAGAACCTGTCTAAAATTAAACATATGTGGAAGGAGAAACATTTATTGCATTGCGAGCAGAGGCCGGGATCTGCTCTCTGGCTCTGAGATGCGTCCTGGAAGCTTCACACAGCAAATCAAACTTCACCCACACAGTGTTGGGGAGTAACTTACTAAAAGTAGCGATGCTAATGTAGCGAACTAAGTTTTCATTAGCGTGACAGTAGCTCAGTTGTTTTACAATCACTGTAGCTTTGCAAGCTCTTTTTTGCAGTGAGTGTTATAGTTTTATGAAATGCTCCAATGTTGGGGTTTATGTCACATAGTATTGGTTCATAGCTTAAGTGAACTGCAGCAAATGCTCACTCCTGTCCCTCTTCTCATGCAACCTCTTTTAAGTGATTTCATTTGTCCTTTTTTAGCTTATTTCATATATTTTAAGATTTCTTAGCTTCTGTTTTTTATTTTTTTCCACATTTTTATTCAGCACAATAATATGCAGTTTAATCACTCAATTAAATTGTAAAGGCTTCACTGATTCAAGTCCCTGACAAAGTTACAGTATGTCATTATCATAAAGATTTTAGATTAAATTTTTAAACTGCTGCAGTTCCTCATTGGTTTCTTCTAATTTTTAAAAAAAATTTCAAATATAAAAAACATATATATTCACTATATCATGTGTGTGTGTGTGTGTGTGTGTAATATACAGTATATGTAAATATAAATTATATAAAAATTTAATGTATACATTTATATATACATATATTATTTTTTTACTATATACTGTATAATTATTGCAAAAAAAGAAAGTATTTTTTATATTTTTTGAAGTATAAACTGGCAGTAGCCTAATTATTACTGTATTTTTTTGCCATAAGTTGTTTGTATCTGGAAGATTTTGAAGTAGCTTTAGGCTGCCTGGCACACACAGCACAAGAACAGTTACTTTAGAATCTGTTAATTTTGTTGATTTCTATACGTCATATAATGGCTTTTTTCTGGCCTCACTCTTTTAAAACTTCAAAACTTGAAAAACATCCTGCACTGATGCTAATTAGGCAAATAAAATTACATGACTGAAGCCTACCGTGGTACACATACCTTTATCATCCCCTCATCAGCTCTCTGTATGACAGATTGTGTTTTCATGCTCATTCGCTCAGCGGCTGTCAGGCATCCTGCCCGATATTCTTTTAACGCATTTCTCAGAGGGGTGGGGGAAGAAGTGTGGCTTTAATTATCATCTCTCGTTATTGTCACTGTCACCGTCCTCATCACAGGCCTTGCCAGTTTGTTGTGGAGGAGCACAGATTGCATTTAAGTAGTCCAAAATAATACCCTCTCAAGTGTATCCAGGAATAGGTCTTGTTTTCTGAAGTGCTGTTATTTCCATTCCACTTCCTCTCTGTCTCTCCTGATGTGTTCTAGGCCAGTTTTGTCCGTGGACAAAATCATCTCAGTAGTAAGAATTCAAAAGGGAAATGGATTTTTCCAGACAATTCCTCCTGCTTACATCCATTTGGGATTCAAAGTTTTCTTAAGTCTGGTTCAAAGCTATTGTGTCACTTCGTGAAGTACCGTGAAACAGTTTTGTATTTGTAAAATTTTAGTCTATCAGTAAGAAATACAAGTTTACATTTCCAAACATTCCTTTGGCTACTAAGTGTAATAATCCAGTGTGATTTTTCCTGCCAACAGCCAGTGCTCCACAGAGAGATCTGATCTCGCCATCATCTAGTCTGTCTAGACTAAATCCAGCAGAACTGTGACTCCAAGACACTTTAGGAAACCTTAATACTGTAGTTCCTTTTCAGGAACTTGAGCTGCATCGACAATATGCTATGGGAACGCCCTAAGCGTGACGGCTCTGAATCGTGTGTTGAATCAGCCAATGATGATTTGGGACGTCATGGCGGGTGACATCACTGGCCATGAAGCATATAAGCGCGTGGAAAACGCCGACCAGAAGCTTTAATGTCATTCAGCGAAGCGCTCTATGTGTGTACACAGTGTCTCTGTGTGAAAGAAAAGACAAAAAGAAATAAAGTATGTCCAAAGCACAAAATAAAACTAAAGGGGGCGATGGCAGACAAAGTTTACAATACAAAGTTTGTGCAAGCCCGTGTGAGAGGTGCATTCTCCCTGATGACACTCACACGCTCTGTGTTGTCTGCCTGGGAGCTAAGCACGCTGAAGCAGCCCTCTATTGCAAAAAACTCCCTTTGCGTGTGCTTCGCTCCCGGAAGGCTCTCTTCAATGAAGAGGGAGTCTTCATAAGTGAGTCCTGTGGATCTGGTCCCGCTCGCATGGAGAAGAAGCGGCGACAGCATTCATGGGGATCGCAACTCGATCTCTGTGATTCTGAACTTTATGAGGAGGAGTCCGAGATGGGCAGGTCCCTATCTTGCTCCTTCGCCACGGAATCGGAAGCGCGTTCTGCTACTTCCCCTGGTCAAGGCAGTGCAGCGCTTGTCCTCTCCGCATCTGATAAGAAGATGGAGAGCACTGAGGAAGATGCTGAGGTCTCTTCCTCGCCCCAGTACGAGGAGCTAGTGGAGGTGGTGACTCATGCCGTTAATATCAAGTGGCCGGCCGAGGTTAAAGCTGAACCAAGAAAAAGTAAATTAGATGAAAGATATCTAAAATCGCAGCCACCACCTTCAAAACGGAGCCTTCCTTTCTTTCCCAACTTGCACACCTAGGTGTCAAGATCGTGGAAAAAGCCTTTTTCTTCACGTTTGTTTGTTCTGGCATCTGATTGTTACGGAAATGTAGCCGGAGTAAACGAAAAAAGCTATAAGACGTTGCCTCGGGGAGAGCAGAGTGGCCCGTTTGCGCCAGCACGTCCTGATTTTGCTGAGTTAGGCGTGTTCCTGGGTCAACATATTATTTCAAAATTTTAGTTTTGACCATATCTCTACACTTAAACCTAACCCTACCCATGAGTAATGCCTAAAATCAGGGGAAATGATAGATGACTGACAATGATTTACAAGCACCAAACACTGATTGTAAGCCTAAACTTCACAAAAACTATAAACTGTTTCTTCAAATCTTTGATTTGATTGGCTAATCACAATGTTGTTCCAGTTAGGACACGCCTAACTCAGCAAAATCAGGTTCTGCATGGGGGGCAGACAGTCGTCGAGGTATTTGAGGATGCGGATGCCCATCTGCCATGAGGCAGACAGAGATCCCTCCACGAGCTTGGTAAAGACTCGGGAGACAAGACCAGGCCAAACGGGAGAACCTTGTACTGACATGTTCCACCCTCTGGGGTACGTGGGGATCGCCACTTACCCCCTGGCTGCCCCTTTCGAGGGTGGAGAGAGAAGAGGAGCTGGTAAACAGGCGTGACGAGTATGGGGCAAGCCACGACATGGTCAGCTCCTCATGCACCTCCGGGAAGAAAGGCACTGAGGGGACTGAGAACTCAGATACCAGTCGTCCAGCCGAGACGGATCAGTTGAAGGCGCACGCGGCACCTCCAAACCGATCGCCTTGGTGGCTCGGAGGAGCATAGCAGAGAGCTCAGCGTCCAATTGAGAGGGAGCAGCAACTGCGGATGGCCCCTGCCCCACACTGGCGAGCGCTTCACTGCCTGACTCTCCCTCTGATGCAGCAGAAGACATCTCAGCCTCCTCGAGTGCACCAAAAGATACGCTGGGCCCGGAGGCATTCGGGGGAGCGCAATCTTGCGGAACGTTTCCATCCCGTGAGCGTCTGCCGTCACCTGTAGTTCCGCCATGGTGCTTCCAAAACATTCTGCACGGTCACCTTGAGGTCCCCCAGGCGCTTCACCGTGGTAAGAGGTTAAACCGTTAAGGCTCAACTTGCCATGGGGAGGGCGCACTGGGAGCCGTCTCGCGAACGAGAGGTGGGACCTCAGTGTAGCGATGGTCATGCGCCCGCAGTGAGTGCATGAGTCATCCACAAGCGCAGCCTCAGCATGCTCCTGGCCCAAGCATGAGAGACAGCGCTCGTGTCCATCTAAAGTGGTGAGGAAACTCCCACACTTAGAAGCGCATAGAGAATGGCTATGAAACCGTTAAAAAATTGCTCTTTTTGATGTCCGGTTGAGCCTTTAAAAAGGCTACCAATTCTCCGCTGTCAGCTGCCCAGGTGTAGATGATGCAACGGCGAGACAGCTTGAACTCGGCAGGAACTCAGACTATGAAGATTCTCCTCCAGCAGGCTCGAAACAAACTACATTCAGATGAGGCTCCGAAAGCGAAAAGCAGAAAGAACTTCTGTACTTCTGTTCTCTTAGTGTATGACAACTATTGACTTTCCAAGTATTTTTAGCAGAAACATCTGAGTCAAAGCTACTAGAATGAAACATATCTGCGTACGTCTCCTGAGCTACTAAAGAGCAGCCTTTGAGTAATGAAATGCTCCTTTGGGAATCTCACGCAGGTGTAAAATGAAGCCTCAGACATGACTGAAACAGATCGAAGAACTACAGACAGTAGAATATAAAAATATTGACAAAAAAAGCCCAGAAAACCTCTGTTGTCCTGTTTGTCCTTGAATGAAGAGAGTATGATGTATCTGTGTCTCACTCTCATTACACTCATCTGTCTGAAAGTCTGCCTGTCTTCCTGTATGTAGATAAAGACGCAACCCAATCCCTAAACCCAGACCCAGCGGACACACAGTACAGATCAACACAATCCTTCATATTTCTTGTTCTCTTCACTAGAAAACTGGTTGAGGAACACTGAGACGATCTTAAAGGGGCAGTACACCCCGATATACTAACCCTCATGAATTTTTAGCGTCTGTGGAATGTGAACATAAGAAACAAAGGAAATCGGAGCTCACTATTATTCTTTCACCACTATAAGGTATTGATGACTTTAAGTGGGCTTGGTCTGATTTCATTGGCTTTTTATTGAGTTGGAAGGGAATCGACCAGAGCACTGACGACACACGGCTGCTTCGATCCCGACAGACGAGTCTTCATTTACACACGCACACAAACGTGTTTATAATCCTGTGTGTTAAATTGAAGCTAATTCTGACTTGTGTTTGGACTTGAAGAAACCCCTAAAAATAAATATTAAACTTTAAACACATTGGCAACAGCCCATTAACACCTTTACATAACTCAAAACAACATAGCAACTGCACAGCAACACATTAAAAACACAAAACACCTTGGCACCTGCATAGTGTAAGGCATCAGAGTGAATCAGACACTTAAAGTTTGATCAGAACATTGAAACGTGAAGAGCCAAATTCCACAGAGACAGGAAACATTAATCAGCCAATGGTTGCACACCCTGTCGTAAGCAGATCTAACAGACATTGTCTCAGAACAGCTTGAACATTCACAAAAGAATACACATTGAGAATCCCAACTCAGGAAGGAGATTGTCAATATTGTGCAAATAACCAAGAGAATGGTCAAAGACAAATGGTCAAATGGTCACAGGACATCATTATCATCATTAATCTTATATGGGTAATATAATTAAAGATTGTATTGGATGGATCTCCATCCCCCAGCTCAGGATAGCTTGTGACCAGCCAACTTCCTTATGAGACCATTAACCTCTGGTTCTCACCAAAACTGAACTCACATTCACAAAACTGACCCAAAACTGCATTTTCATGCCTATTCAGGCCTGGAAATACACTAAACCGGACTTGAACCACTGATATGCATAACTGCATATTATATGTATCCCACAGATTTAATAATGTGTTTATCACTCATTTTATATGTGTTTCAATAATTTACGAATGGTTTGTACTTTAATCTCACAACACCCTAAGCAAGAATCAAATCTATTGGTTAAAACACGATTTTGGGATGTGTCCAAAGATGAGTTTAAAACTC
>JAUCNO010000044.1:8019459-8041507 GCA_032353835.1 Enteromius viviparus
AAAAAAAAACACAGCACAACAGAAACAAGCCACAGCACAACTAAAAAAAAACCACAGCACAACAGAAACAAGCCACAGCACAACAAAAACAAGCCACAGCACAACAGAAACAAGCCACAGCACAACAAAAACAAGCCACAACACAACAGAAACAAACCACAGCACAACAGAAACAATCCATAGCACAACAGAAACAAGCCACAGCACAACAGAAACAAGCCACGACACAACAAAAACAAGCCACAGCACAACAGAAACAAGCCACAGCACAACAAAAACAAGCCACAGCACAACAGAAACAAGCCACAGCACAACAGAAACAAGCCACAGCACAACAAAAACAAGCCACGACACAACAAAAACAAGCCACGAAACAACAAAAACAAACCACAGCACAACAAAAAAAAAACACAGCACAACAGAAACAAGCCACAGCACAACAAAAACAAACCACAGCACAACCAAAAAAAAAAAACACAGCACAACAGAAACAAGCCACAGCACAACTAAAAAAAAACCACAGCACAACAGAAACAAGCCACAACACAACAAAAACAAACCACAGCACAACAGAAACAAGCCACAGCACAACAAAACAAGCCACAACACAACAAACATGCAACAGCACAACAAAAACAAGCCACAACACAACAAACAAGCAGCAGCACAACAGAAACAAGCCACAACACAACAAACAAGCAGCAGCACAACAAAAACAAGCGACAGCACAACAAAAATAAGCCATGACACAACACAAACAAGCCATGACATGACATTTTAGGCAATATACTGTAGAAATCCTGGCCAGGGAAAATGGCACGTACGGTTACCCTACACAACACAATAAAAACAAGCCACAAAACAACAGAAACAAGCCACAACACAATAATATTATCACTATACTGTACATCTGAAACAAGCTAGCATACCATGAAATTAATCCGATGCGTTGTGTTGTGGGAATTTTGTTGTGTTGTGCTTTGCTGCAACAATTAGAAAAATGTCATCCTAATGCATTTCTGACTTTTTCTTCTCAACCGTCCCTTTTTTTCCCCATTTACTTTGCTTGTATGGAAATCAGAAACGTGTACATTCTGATCTACTTTTGACTTTCCTAGAAGAAAGAAAATAATAGTGGGTTGGAGCGACGTGGGAGTGACAGCACTTTTTTTTTTTTGGGCGAACTGTTCCTTTAAATATCTTTCATTAAACCATTCAGTATTTTAGATTAGTAATGATGTTGTAATTTTAATCCTTGCTAAAAGGTCCACACCTTCACAATGTTTTCAAGTCCAGATTGACAGCATTGCATTCTCACGTGTGCCAACAGCCATAGCATAGCTTGTGTTGCAAATTATATTAAAAGCGTACAAGTCTATATGTTTGTTCACTGGAAATGTGTAGCGTCATTTGGGGGAGCCAACTGTTTTAATGCATGTATAAATTCCATGAAAGGCTACTAACCATCTTTTTTCCATCAAATCTTCTGTTCCCTCTTGTTATGTCTGTCTCTCTCAGAGGATGGGGAAGAAGAGACCCTGACTAAAAAAGAGAAGGATGAGAGGCGTATTGCTGAAATGGGTCGCCCGACACTGGGTGAACATGTGAAGCTTGAAGTAATCATTGAAGAGTCCTATGAGTTTAAGGTACCTTTTCTGCTCATGAAGAATCTGTCATGAAAAATGCTTTCAGACACCCATCTATGTTCACACACTCATTTACTTTGAGGCCAAGCGATGGCATTTAAAACATGAATGTGGTCTTAGAAGCCCTTGAAGGTGAATGAGAGGATGACAGAGCATCTGGACATGAGCGATGGTATCCTGTCCTGCTGAAGCAGCCTCAGCTGGAGACCATTCAACCTTTAATTGTTCTTCAGATACAGCAGACATGGGCAGAGCTATTACCGCAACCTTTCAGACTGCCTGTCACTTTATACATGTTAACAGTGTCCACTTTCCATCTCTAATTCACCTCTTCGGTTCTCTCCTGCACTGCTTCTGTGCATCAGAGGGGTTATTAGTTTTCATCATGTCTGTCAGATTAATTTGCTCAGCCTCAAAGCAAAATGATTTCCTTGTATCCTGAAGATTTGATTGAATTGCACAGAATTATGATGTTCTGCTGGTGTAATACTGACTACAACCTTAAATAGAAAGACGATGCCGTTCAGACAAATCAGTTTCTGGGCTGTAATGAATAAGGTTTTGGGTTCAGGATGGCAGATTTCTTGTCGGCTGCACTAGAGGAAGGCCTTTATTGGAAATCTTTTTCCTAATCTGAAAAATTCGCTGTTATCAGTTTTTCTCCTTGCATGCACTTTATGCTATTAATTGTGGTATCTTAAAGAAATATATGCAATTCTTGAAATTAAAAAATAATAATAATAATAATGTTTTTCCCTTTGAGTTTGTTAGTGATGACAAGAGTCAATGGACTTTATTTTATTAACCTAACACTTTACCATCTTTTGTTTACATTAGGTAATGTAGTAACTGACAAGAACTAACTATTATATTTTCCCCCACATTTTTTTCATATTTGTTAATAAAAAAACACAATTGTTCAGTGTATTAATGTTAACAAAAAGTACATTAAAAAAATTATACATAAAGATTGAAATAAACATTACCTAAGAAATAGGTGCATTTTCTTTTATTAACCACTTATCTCCATATCGTTCCTAACCAGTAATCTTCAGAACACAATTTAAGATATTTTAGGTGAAAACCAGAAGGCCTGTGACTGTCCTATTGACTGCCAAATAAATAGCAGTGTCAAGGCCTAGAAAAGTATGAAAGACATAATCAGAATAGTCCATCTGCCATCAGTGTTCCTTACATGGCAGTCAATGGGACAGTCACAAGCCTTTTAGTTTTTATCTAAAAAATTGTGTTCCAAAAATGGGTTTGGAATGAAATGGGGGTAAGTGATTAAAGACAAAATGTTTATTTTGGGGTGGAGTTGCCCTTTAATCAACATGTCCTCCAACTAATACGCCCGTATAGGTCGTTCGTACATCCCATCAGAGCGTATACTAAAATTGAGCCCCTATCGGCAACAGGACATTTGCATATTAATGTTTTGCACAATTTTATCTCCCACATGTCTTAGAGATGGTGTAGTTTAGGTTGTAGAGTGATGTGTTATAAGATGAGAGTCGGTCTTGCGATCATGGGTTCAAACCCTGAGAACACATTTGTTAGTGAAAACCTTTAAAACATGATTTTGCACAACACACCCCTAACGGGTAGGTTTAGGGGTGTGTTAGGTGTGGTCATTCGTATAAATTACACCTACTAAAATATGATTTAATCCCAGTGAGATCCATGTAAAAACTATACACACTGCATTTAAACAAAACACGCATTTTGATTGGTACAACAGACTCAATACGACTTTGTCATTATTTTTACACTCACTAGAGGCCATGTAATATATTTTAACATAAATATAGGTCGTAATAAGATACTTGCACAAACGACCTATAGGGTTGTTTTTTGTTGGAGGACAGTTTCCCTTTCATTGTTAGTTCATGGTTAACTAATGTTAGTAAATGCCTTTGTAAAGTATTCAAATAGTTGTAATAATTTCAATCCCTTCCAGAGCACAGTTGACAAACTTATAAAGAAAACCAACTTGGCCCTTTTGGTTGGTACTAACAGCTGGAGAGACCAGTTTGTAGAAGCCATCACTGTCAGCTCAGGTAAGTCACTAAGTTTTGTAAGTTTCTACAGACTGTAAACACAATCATTGCACAATCCATTGCAGACTTGACATGACAGACTCGACAGTTGGGATGCTAGAAAACACGGCTATTTTGCTGATTAATCTCTAAAGGGCATGTTGTAATTGCTGCTCAATCAATGTGCTTATTTTGCCACGTATCTTTAATTAGAGCACCATTGCAATTTAAAATGTGTTGGTGCTGAATGCATGCTTGTAGCTAGACTGAAGTGCAATTAAATGTTTCATCAAATCTACAGAGCGTCAATCGTGGCAGTGCCAGAGAGAAGATAATCATTATTTGCTTTTTTTCTCATAAACAGACAGCTCTCAGTATTAATGTAGAGTTTTCAGGAACCTGTTTATTTCAGTATTGAGTAGGAAACAGATATTATTGCAATTTTTCCTCCTCCTTTGGGTCATAAAAACCCAGTGGATAAAATCCCTTTTTTTTCTCTTCCCTTTTTTAATTTTTTCATTTAGTTTTATTATATTGTTACTTGTATATACTGTATATACAGTACAGTAAACAGTATATTTATATAGTATGTACAGTATATATAAATATATTTAAAAACATACAGGCCAATATTGTCTTTTTTGTTAAGTTTAGTTGTGATTTTTAAGAGCAACTCTGTCTTTAACAGTGAAAACAGCAACCAAAAGACATTTGTGTGTTTCTTATTGGTTTGTTTTTTTTACCCAGAATCCTCCGGCCATCAGTCAAGTTCACTATGAGCATAACCAAACACAAGCCATGCCATTCTCATCTCTAAAATGTCAAGGCCTTTTGCTTTCATCCTCCGTCCGCACAGTTTTTGAAGTGTCTTTCGTCATGTAGCGCAGCATATTAATAAAAATTTGTGTGGACACAAAGCTCTGTGAGCACACACACATATGCAGTCAGGCACATATACAAGCACTCATTCTGACAGGCTTGACTGAAGCTGACAGAGCTTGTTAGTGCAGCCTGAGTCAAGAGGACAGAGAAAGAGAGAGGGAGGACGATCATAATCTAAATTCCTGGGGAATATTTCTCGTAATTATACATTAGGTGGTTTACAGAAGGATGACTTAACTCTGCAGCATTCCAGTTGTGAACCAAAATGAACTTACTGTTGTGATGACAATGTAGGCTATTATGTAAAAGAATCATTGATCTTTTTTCTCTTTAAAGACTGCTATTCTCTCACACCTGAATTCTTGCAAATATTTCATGAAAATATTAAATGTATATGGTGTGGATAACCTGTAATTGTAAATATTATACATTAAAAAACAATGTACAATATTGTATTTAAGGACTGTAAAAAATAAAATAATTGTAAACTAATAAATAGTTTCCAGCAAGTATAGTTTTTAGAAAAAATATATTTATTTTATTAACTTATAGAAAATATAGAAATATGAATTTAAATGTCTAAAAATAAATGTAAATATAAAATTTAAAAATAATTCATAACTTATTTTTATATTTTATATTATTTAATATTTATTATTAAATATTACATGATGAACATCATTTATGAATAAATGTGGATTTTGACATTTAAAAATTATTTTCAAAATATTTATTTTTAAAAATCAATGAAAGTAATTTATAATATATTCTATTCTATTCTATTATAATGTATTATAATGTAATATTTGTTTTTTACCAAAGCCAGTGTAAATGTTGAAACAGCGTTTGGTCATGGATCTAATAATGCCCTTTACCTTCACAATATAGCACCGCCTCTTATTGTTTTAACTTTTATTGTTCAGTTACCTTGCATGAACCTGGCAACATTTTTTTTCTTGAAATAATTCTTTTCATTTCTGACTGTTCTGATATAAGCTGTTTTAAATAGTCTGATATTTAAAAACCCAGATGTTACTGGACTTTCAGTCCTCTGAGCTTCAGAGCCTCTGCCTCCTCTGATGTATAAGATTTGATTGTTGTCAGCCGTTCTGTGTAACTGTGATATGCTTATCACACACTGATGTTCCCTGGTGTAAGAGGACAGCCCGTCTCTTCACAGGAAACAAACAAGCAATCCATAATTCAGATCCCCTCTCCTCTTTTTTTTCCTTCTAAGGGGAAGATGATGATGATGAGTGTGGGGAAGAAAAGATGCCATCTTGCTTTGACTACGTCATGCACTTCCTGACCGTGTTCTGGAAGGTTCTGTTTGCGTTGGTGCCTCCCACTGATTACTGGAATGGCTGGGCGTGTTTCATCGTGTCAATCATCATGATCGGCGTCCTCACTGCTTTCATTGGAGACCTGGCATCCCATTTTGGATGCACTATTGGCCTGAAAGACTCTGTAACTGCGGTTGTGTTTGTGGCGTTGGGAACGTCTGTGCCAGGTATAAGTCACATTTCACCCCCAAATAAAATTATATATATATATATATATGTCAGCATATTAGAATCATTTTTGAAGGTTCGTGTGACACTAAAGACTGAAGTAATGATGCTGTAGAATTAACTGTGCTATTATGCAAAAAATAGCACTTTTTAAAATATCTTAATATAGTAAACCGTTTTTTCATTGTAAATATTTTCGCAATATTTCTTTTCTTTATTATTTTCTTTATTTTTATTAAACAAATGCAGCCTTTGTGAGATTTCTTTCAAATACATTTAAAAATAGTTCCGACCCCAAACATGGTAATGATATAATTAATTTTTGAATATTCTAATATTTAAAAAATACTGCTTACATTTGTTTAAATATAAAAAGAAAATCTAAATTTTTTTACGGTATTTTGCCAATCACAATACAACTGCTTCATGATCCTAAAAATGTTGTGGAATTTTGGGCAGAATACGAGCTGAACATATTTTTACAGATTTCATACAGTGATTCATGTAAGAGTCATCCATGTATTGATGCCTATTTTTGCAGCCTGACAATATTCCATCTTTCTCTCACCACCCCTTCAAAATCAGACACGTTTGCTAGCAAAGTGGCAGCCACCCAGGATCAGTATGCTGATGCCTCCATCGGTAATGTGACGGGCAGCAATGCTGTGAACGTCTTTCTGGGCATCGGATTGGCCTGGTCCATCGCTGCCATATTTCACCAGTCAAAAGGCCAGTACTTCCGCGTGGACCCCGGCACGCTGGCGTTCTCCGTCACCCTCTTCACCATCTTTGCCTTCATCTGTGTCGCCGTCCTCATGTACCGCCGCCGGCCCGAGATCGGAGGGGAACTGGGTGGCCCACAGACTCCCAAAATCCTCACCACAACTCTGTTTTTTAGTCTCTGGCTGATGTACATCATCTTATCCTCCATGGAGGCCTATTGCATCATCAAGGGTTTCTAAATAAGGCAGAAGATGGAGCCGCAGACAGGATGTCGGCGTTAAAATCCTAGGACTGACGGGGGAAAGTGTTCAAAAATCAGCCTGATGTAGTCCATTATGTTTGATGTGCGTGAATACACGGTTTTCTGCTGTGGAGCTAAAGCCTTTTTTATTATTTTTACATTTTTTTGTTAATATGTAAAGATTTCAGGAAAAAAAGTTTTATGGAAATGTTATTGATTTGGCTGACTGATACATAGCTTAAGTCTGAAATATGTAATATGACAAAACAGCAGATTTTGAACCAATACACAGGTGTTTTTAAACAGCATCACCAGACTTTTTAAGGTTTTAGGGCATTAAAGTGTAGATTTGTGAGCATTTTAAGCTTTTATTTGGGATTTACACAGTATTCAGTGTTATCAAGTAACCTAAGCTTAAGTGAAAACACTGCCACCCTCAAGCCTGGTTCCACGGGATACTGACTCTTAGCTCAACTCCACAGACGTCCTATAGAAGCCTTTCTGAGGATAGTCAAAAGTAAAATCAAGTGTATGTGTTTTGTGTGTTTGTCCAAATCTGTGTTCATTTTTTTTATTGGCCTCTGAGGTTTCCATACGTCTCTAGTTCAGGTAACAGTAGTTTTAGTACATCCAAACAAATCCCATTTCTGTCGGAGCATTTGGACAAAAAGATTTATGAGAAAATGTTGACATTGTACAAAAGCAAGTTTAGAATACATTGCTTTTATTCTTTTATTACTACGATACGAGGAATGCATGTTATGTTTTTCCAAATTTCTTCCCTTTATGAAGAAAAGACTGTATTTTTGAAGATTTCACAAAGAGCAACACACGTGTATGACAGAAAAATAACTGTGACACGGGGAAACTAATTTTATTGTATATAGTGTTCAGTCTTCTGATAGAAAATGCAGGATGTTTCACTATTTTTTTACCCATTTGAGGACACAAGCACACTGGTAGAAGTTTTTTCCCCCTTTATTTTCACAAACTGTTGGTCAGGACATAATGTGCACACACGGGTGATGGCACTGTGTATCTACTCCAGCACGAGTCACTCGGCCCGAAGCCTCATTTACAGTACATTTTACACATACATTGAAGTAGTTTTCCCTCGCTTGTGCGAGTGCTCAGTACATGTAAGTTTCATTTTGATCAATGTTATCTGTATGATAATACAATCTTTTTATTTATAACCTTGTTTCAGCGATTGTGTTTTGTCTCTTTTTGTGTGTGTGGGTGTAGCACACTCAACGAAAGGGTAATGTGACAAATATTATTGCCACGTGCGGTCCCATTTACCCGCCACAACAAAATATACGTTAAGATATAGAAAAAATAGAATCTATGGTATATAGTCTGTGTGTTTACTGATGATTTGGCGCCCCCTTGTGTCAGAATAATGGACACTCCTGGATTTGAACTACATCTATTTCAGAATAATGCTAAATATTTCCATGACTTTTTCTTGCCATTTCTAAGGATTAAACATATAAATAAACACTTTTTTAGACTTCACTCACAAAGAGCAACTTTTAAAACATTTAGCAGAATAGAAATGAGTATAGGCTATATAAAGTTATTTTTTTGTGATTGTTTGACATTCCTTTCAAATTCAGATTTTACATTAATGAAAATTACAATATGTAATATTGTACATATACACAGTATGTATGTGTATATATATATATATATATATATACAGTATATATATTAGAAATGTAAAATATGATTTACATGTTTACATACTACTGTATATAAATAACACTTAACTGAAATAAAAATCTAAAATTGAACAATGACAAAAGCACATAAATGACTACAAATAAAATTAAACTAGAAATAATAACCCTACATAGTCTATAAAGTCTTTAAACTCTTTTTTTTAACTTCTATTTTTGCTAATTTAAATGCAGTTTTTCTTGAACCATGCATAACAGGGAACTGTTATGCGAGGTGAAATTATCAGCATTGTTTATTATTTCTGCACAAGTTGTATTCTTTTTGGAAAAGGGAATGCAGAAAACTTGCTGGCACTGCTGAAAGTCAAAAATGAATCCTAAGCCCAAATACTGCTTAAGTTCACATGAAACAGTTTGGTTTCTTCATAGACCTTTATTTCTTCATGATAATATTTTATTTACGATACACTTTCAGGAACACAACAGAAGTTTTTGAGGCAAACAGTACAGTGTCAGGGATATGTAACTCTTTTGGCTCAGTTTGGAAAACAATATCCTGCAGTTAATATAATCCTTGTCACTTTGTGTGGAGCAGAAGGACTTGTATTTTCAATAATGAGGTGACGTCATGAGAGGCCTTTCATTAACGAGACTGTTAGATCTGAGAGCGTCCCATTAAAACATGCTGCCGTATTAAGATTGCACTGCTAGTGACAGCCAAGTTCAAGTCCTGAATCTTCAGAGACATTTCATCCAATCACAAATTTGCATATCCACGTCTTAGATCTCAAGATTCTCGTGTCTCTTTGATTTTTCAATCTTTTTGAATATCAGCCACCAGCTGTTACCCAAAGGTGATATATATGCAATCATGCCTTTATACATTTGTCTGATGTGGTGACTTTGGTGACATGAAGCGTCCTGTTCATCCCTGATTGATTTCTTCAGCCGTTTGATATTTTCAATTGGCATGTCAGCTCTTGAGCCAAAGGTTAGCTGACTTGTATCCGTTTGCAAGTGGTAGGTAAACCAATATGCTTTAATCGCGTAATAAAAAAATAAAACTGACCATGATCAGAGCAATAATTCGAATTTCAGATGGTTTGCATAAAAAACTGTGGCTCAGATCCTTATAGTGTGTAGAATATTCACCTGATCCAGAGAACGATTGCATCACAACGACCCACAAACATACACATACCCATTTCAAATCAAAGGTTTTGTTCATTATATTCGCACATACTGTATATTCGTGTGTTTTTAGTTTTTTACGTGTGTGTGTGTAAGCAAATGTGTGTAGAAGACACACGGGAAATGCAACAGTTTTCGTTCTGTTTAACAACGATACATCTCATGAGCCCAATGAAGTTATCTGCAAACTACAAGACATTCAAAACAGCTCCATACAGCATGAAGTCCCACAGAACCTGTTTTATTAAAGCGCCAAGTGCTGATTAATGTTTTGTTGAGTCCTTCAGGCCACCAGGGGGCGCTCATACAGACGACTCCCTTGCCGTTTTGGAGCGAAGAGCTTTTGTGCGGCTCAGGAATGGATAAGTTGTGCAGATGCAACCTGACGCCACTGTTAGGCCCAGACTGACCCATGCGCAGAAGATGGACCATCCGTACCCGTGGTCTACATCACTGGGCAGACCGTAGATGAAAGGAGGGTTTCTGGATAGGTCGTATGAGACACTGGCTGCGTAGGTGCACAGTGAGATTGTGCAAAAGATTCCTGCGGAAAAGAGGAAGGTTTGAGGTAACTGATCTAATGAAAACATGGAAATTACTGCATTACCTCATGCAGTATGAGTTCTGATCAAAGACACAGCATTAATGTTGCAACACAAAGTAGCTGTTTTTACTGAATGATTCAGTATTTTGAAAAAAAAAATGTGAATGATTTAGTACATTAGTGCAAAGAATAACTATTAAACTCTTTTTTGCATACAGTATAGAGCGCTTCTTAAACAAAGAGCTGCATTCTTTTGGCTTACCTTACATAATGAAATTGAACGAGCTTAGTGCAGATTCATTTTCATACACTTGATACATTCTTCAAATGAAGGCCAAATGAAGGATATGAAACAAAGACTGCTGTCTGCTAAAGACCCTTAATATTAAGATGTCCTTTAATGACATAGCAGTCGAGATATGCAGCCTTACTAGGTCCCAGCATTCTGATTGAAAGGCACCCATACTATGAAGGCAGATGAAGTGAGTCATTTGAATTTGTGTAATTAATCTGTTTAATGAATGATTCAATGACTCATTCATAAAGGGAGCTGTGTCTGAATATGAATGCTTCTAAGGAAACCCTATATTATCCTATGAGGCCACAGGAAAGAAGTTGTTAATGACAGCTATAAATAATAAAATGTAACAACATAATAAATGTACAGTAGCATGTCCAGATTTCATTCTATGTATTTGGTAATAGGAGAACCCTGAACAAAATTTTAAGAATACATTTTCAGAATAGCCTACTTTTCCCATCAGCTGGTCAAAGGCACAACACTTCTGTAGGCTGCATCTAACGGTGGATTCACACGGGGAGTCAGCGGCATTGTGGATCCGTCGGCGTCGCTTTACTGGGGTTGCTTGCGGCAGAAGTTAAGAATTTTTCAACATCTGCCGCGAGCAACGCCACTGAAGCACCTCCGACGGATGCGTCAGCCAATCAGGATCGCTCTATGCAAATACAGAAGCCAGGCGGCAGCCAATAACCTTTATTCTGTTCAAGAGCAGCAAACTGAGGATACATTTTAAAACTCATTATTACGGCGGCCAATCACTTGGTCGTTAATGACCAATCTCTTTTTATGTACTGGGATTTCATACTGGAGATACCAGGCGCTGATGGATCTGGTGTTCCTGTCTAATTTCATTGGATGACGCTTCTATGACCATGGAGTCAGTGCCAAACTGTCAAGTGTTGACACTGACGCCCCGTGTGAATCCACCCTAAGAGGCATTTGCACTCTGATCTCAACAAACCCAACACAAATGAGAAGCACATGGTCGAAAGAGTGAAGGAGACACACTGACTTAAAATGCACTTTCACTCTGTTAGAGTAGATGGCGCTAATGGAACAGCAGAATTACAGCTGTTACTTTGTAAACACAGCATCAGTGCCACTTTCTGACGTTTGATGTACAGTATCATAACTTCATGCAAAGAGAGTCAGGCAGAACAGCGTATAGTAATGTTTGGACCGAACATTTTGATTGGACGAAGTTTTGGGACATTTCACAGACAATATAAATACATGTAACACATATAGACCAATTCACTTAATAAGTGCTATGAGCAAGACTTTCAAGCAGTGTAAATGTTTTCGAATCACCTACCCTGCCTTTAAACAGCCAATCAGAATATTGTTACATTGCATCACTTAATAGGCACTGATGGGACTGATGGGAATAACGGCCTTATAAATAAACCAATCAAGCAATTAAACAAATTGCTGTTTCCCCCATGTCGTTATCCGTTACTTACAATAAAATGTGGCATTACTATAATTTATTATAATATTATTAGAATTGTATTTTTTATGTCCATCTGAGCAGAACCGCAGTGTAGCAGTAAATCAAATTCTTTGTTGGAGTTCCTTCTGAATTCTCCAGCTTTTAAGAACTGCCGGTTTCTCTGGTAGTGGGTGGAGCTAAATGTCATAGGTTGGCGCTCACCTATGTATCATGGTCCCTGTCAGAGCCGCTGAGTATGTTTCTCAGTGGCTCTGGTCCCTGTTTAGATTTCAGCAAATCAATTCGAACGATTGCAGACAAAGTAATTAATATATATATATATAATATATAATAATTAATAATTATAGTGCATTTAAAAAACTAATAATATTAGTAGACTTCATAGTAGTTTTGTAATCTTATCAATTTCCCCCTTATCAATTTCTTTTTTATAGAAACGCTAAAAGACAAACAATATCATAAGCACCATCACCATAAGTTCAGTCAACATGACAAATATGCATTCATACTTGGTTATTCTAATTACTAACCTTTTATCATCAAATAATGCTAAATTATTATATCATATTATAATGCTTGACTGATGATAAGCACTAATACAATAGATAAATAGTGTAGATTAATCTTCAATGTTTTCTAATAATATTTATTTGATTTATTTTATATAGTGTTCATTAATTTAACATGCGGGCATCCAAGGTATTTGACATTGTGTAACGCAATAGTTACTTTCCCTAGTATTTAGTTAATTTATAGTGATGTAACAAGTAACTATAACTAATTATTTTTTTAAAGTAACGTGCCCAAAACTGTTAATGGCTTATTTATTTTTAAACCTTTTTCCAAACATGCCCTAGATATTGTTTGAAAATGTTATTATTCAGTCACACTTTAAACTGCCAATAAAAAGTTATTCTAAGCCATTTATTAATCTTAGTTAATCTGAACATTTATTAAAACAGTATTAAAATCAAAATTTGTAACTGTATACAAATATAAAAATACAAAAATATTACCGCTTTATAATTCTTGTGCACTTTAATCTGTTTGAGTTATTGCATTTAAATATTATTTTGTTATAAACCTATTATATTATGTTTTATGTAACAATTTTAGTTTTTTGTATGTACGTTTTTTAATGAATTGGTTGGAAGAATTATGCACCTACGAAGACAATAACCTGTAAAAACATTCCCTGAAAAAGTTCCACTATAATAAATATCATTTATATGTTAGATTTACTGGCAATTTGAGTGAAATGTTATGTGTATATATATATATATATATATATATATATATATAAGCAAGGCAAGAAATAAAAGACAGAAGGAGACAAACGGATAAATAGACAAGACGTGGGAGAATGTACAAGGTAGACAACAACTTGGAAAGGAAAGGGAACCACCTACGAGAAAGTGTGTTCTACTGGGCGAAACGAGTAACAAGTAGCTGAGCAAAAACGAAGAGAAAGTTAGATAATAAAAGCGAATAAGCAGAACTGTGTACCTGCCATAAGGAAGAGGAGTCCAGACACATGCTGGGTGAGGCTCTCCTCCCAGAAAAATCCCACGGCGGCCACAATGCTTCCACACAGCATCACGGCAGCAGCCATGCCCAAGAACCCCGCCGTGATGCGCCGCAGATCTGAACACCGTAGAAAAACACACTGTTTCCATGACTACCGCCCACTTCGCCAACAACACTACACAGCTATGGGTAACACCTTATCTTTAGGAACTTTCACTGAGCTCAATAAGCACCATGCATAAAGAAGTTTGGGAGCTGCTGATTGCAGATATTGATTCAGTACGTTTAACTTATCACATTATAAAATCTGATTGGGATACATGCACAGAGGAAGAAAAGCTTAATTAGGAGGTATTTTAACGAGGGCTGTAATTAAGGCTTGCAGTGTCCCTCAAGACTTGCTAAGTTACAACATAATAAGAGCTAATAAGATTCCTTCTAACAAAAAAATGACATTTGACCAAGGTTGTGTACACAAAATAGCACCGTGGGGCACATAATCATCTCATAGAGATGCAGGAAAAGGTTATGATTACATATTCATTACAAGACATGCAATAACCACATTAGCACAAAACACATGAGCTGTATTCTCACTGGTATAATAGATAATAAAAAAACTAAAGATCTTAAAAGGCAAATAAATCAAAATGCACAACTTTAGTAGCCTTTAGTAACGTCACACTTTTATTCGCTTTGTGCCGTTGCTAGTTAATGGCATTCTACAGAGAACTGGTTGTGGTGATGATATTTTTAGACATTTTTTTTTAACTTTTAAATAAGACAAAAAAAACTTTTAAAAGCTATTGCTTTATATTTCTCTTCAGCTTTTTACATCTATCACTATCAGTACATTTATAATAGGTAAAAAAAAAAACATTATACACTGTAACAATGTATTTTTCCAAAGAACATTCAAGTACATTCTAAAGAAAATATGAAATAAATTTCATAACATACATTTTATCATACATTTTAATCTATTTTTACTTGGTAAAATCTATATTCTCAGTATACTGGCCTTCCAGCTACAGATGCTTCAGTTTTTTGCACATTGTGTAATCACTGTACCAATAAATTTAACTGATTTTAGTATCATAACTGCTGTCAAATTATTGCCAAAACGTATATTAATTTGCAGGTGTCATTTTTACATGGTATTACACTGCATGTTTTTCGTTATGCAAAGCACACTTAGCTCCAGCTTGCATGCTCTGCTTAATATTCAATGCATATCAAGAGCTGTAGAAGGCGGTGAGGAAGCTTTGGACAACTTACGTAAGAGGTGCCACTCGTCCTGCTGTATGGTCCTTGTCAGGTTGAGAGGGATGTTCCTGAGTCTAATGGGTTGGGAGAAATGGTACTTGACAGATGTGCATCGGTCTGCAATACCTGCACAGAGATCACACACTGGTTTAACATGCCTGACAAACTCTGCCCTTCAAATACAGCTTTGCAAAGATCTTACCAGTGAAATCCCTCCCAAATCTTCTGGCATGTGATGCTAGGTGTTGATAAAAACTGCTTAATATTCTTGCAAGCTTGTTGCTGTTATAATGTTTGCACTCATTTCTGTTAGTCTATTTGTCGTGTCCTGGACGTTCTAGCACTGGGCCAAGACTGAGTATAAAGCCAAGCGTTGCTGAAACACCCGCCTCCCCGACAGAGTGACCTTCTGTCATTATTTCCGCCTGGGTTCACACCACACCACACATATTTGGCTGCTATTGTGAGCTAATTCTGGGAGCTATGTTGAGACCGCAGCCATTATGCAGCAAGCCTGAGATGCATAGTTAGGTGCAGAAAAATTGAAAAAAACAACATAACGTGAAGATGCGGTCAGCTGCATGACTTTTCATTCACTCTGAAAAATGAATTCAGTCTGGCAGATCCTATCAGTTGCTTAGGAATGTGTGGGTGAAACTGAAATGCGCCTTCTTTGAATTGACTGCATTTTAATTCACAGCCAAGCCAACGAAAAACCTAGGAAAAAAGGATAGATGTGCACTTCTTCTGTAATGAATTCAACTCTGTAGGTTTTCTTAAAGTGATACTAAGTTGCAGCCATGTGCTTTAATGAATACTAAAACTCTTCCCAACCTGTTGACCAATTTCCCATAACTTTTACAATTGTGGTTATTGCAAGATGATTATCTATCTATCTATCTATCTATCTATCTATCTATCTATCTATCTATCTATCTATTCAAACTGTTTAAAAAGTTTCTTTTTCTGAGTTTCTGCAAGCTGCCTAAATATATAAGCATCTATATGCATATGTAAATGCATGTTCAGATACTGTAAAATAGGCTATAATAATATTATTAAATGGATTATGTTATTATATAGCATAGTATTATTGATACATATAAAAGTCAAAAATGTAAAGAGGAATTGGATCTTCCTGTTGCCATGGTGCACTCAACCTGAGCTAATTTCATTGGGATCTGATGAGAAGCTCTTTAGAGTGCCTCTCTTCTTTGATGGGCTGATTCGGGGACTCGTGGTAATAGGCTGTGTCACAAATCAAAGCCTGGGTGCTGAAGGTCAAGTGATCTGTGTGACTTTGGACTTGATTTAAATGCAAGGTGGCACACGGCTTCCGCTTTTAATCCTGACATGATCAGATCTCTGTAATCTGTATTGACAATGAATCATCACTCATTTCCTGTGCCTTTTTTCACCTTGAGACTTTCATCCCTTTCAAAGGAAACTTTTGCAGAACAGCTGGCTTACTTGGCAATTTAATAAAGTTCTGTTCTGTTGAGATCCATCATGCATGAAATTGATTTGCAGAAAGTGCCTTTGCAGTAAAATAAACAGGTCAAGAGAGAGGGGGGGAAATGGCAGGCACTGGTGTCAGCAAAAAGTCCATTAAGCTTAAGTTTGGATAAGTGTCAGAACAAAAAGGATAGAATCAATATTTCTTCCAGGAAACGAGTCTGCATAAGCTAAATATTCATCCACACTAACCTATGTTTTTGACGCAACACACCATACAGACCATCATCATCACCACCATCATCGCTCACAAATACAAAGTCTACACATTTTACAGCATCTGTCAAACTGCCAGAACTGGTTCTGTTTCGATTCCTTAATGATTCATCCATTATGTTTGACAGTTATGAGTTAATTCAACGTTTCAAAATGAAGTAAAAGTTTTTTTTTCTTTTTACAGCTTTTATAATTTAGTCGACATATTCCAATACAATTCTAACTGCATAGCCTATTTACAAAAATGATTTCAATAAGCTACCACGTGTCACAATAACGTTCAGAATGAGTATCTGTAAATGCATCTTATCATACAACCAAGCTGCATTGATTTAAGCATCACGAGTCTTGAGTAACAGTAGCGGGTTAAAACCTCTCCGATTGATTTATAGGTGTTCTGATTCACTGCAAAGAAGCTTCTATAGAAGAATCATTTGTTCTGGCTTCTCCGGTCTCGCCTAATATCATACACTGATAATAGTCGGCTCAGTTGAATCGTTCACTCGGGAATTGGAATGCATTATAGGCGTATTGAGTTAACTAAAAAGAACCGATTCATTCGTTCTAGAATCGAACTACTTACTCTAGTCGCGCGCTGGAGATTCAATGCAGGAAACACTGTTTGTTGTAGATGCAGAAAAAATAGCCTGCACGTTTGAGAACCCTGACAAAAAAGAACTCGAAAGTCGTTTGGTTCTGGTACTTAAAAAAACAACAGAACCGGTACCAACCCTTACCAGAGCTATAAGCAAACGTTTGAGTGTGTTGTGTTTTGCGTTGAAATCAACTTTACACTCAGGTCTTACCCTTTAAAATGAGTTTGTCAATATCCCTGTCCATTCCCTGGAAATAGCATTTCCTCCAAAGTCCAGAATAGGTGGAGAAAAGCGGGCGCCCGCACTCCGTCTCCAAAATGCCCATGCCCAAAATCGCTCTCCAGTTTTCCAGCAGTTCCTCCTCTCGACTGCCTACATGGATGGGCTTCATAAGAGCCAGGTTGCGCTTCGCATTCCCGCTGTCCACCAAAGGCAGGTGATAGATGGGCATCTCCCTGTTTTTCTGGTCGTTGGACTCCGACCCGTATTGGTCGCAGTTCTCCTTGTGTCTCCTGGTGTCGGTTTCGTACCAGTGGTCGGTAAAGATCGCCGTGACCAGCAGCATGAGCGCGAGCAGGCTCATGGACAAGCTGATCGCCGTTACAAGAGCCCGTTTCTCCATGTCTCCAACATCCGCGCAACTCACTCAGGCATCTCTCTTGTGAAGTGTACTTTCCACGCCGTTTCCCGGGACAATGTACGGCTTTGAGCAGCGATCTGTCATTACAGGTGGATGAGCGGAGTGTGTCGCGCGTTCGGTACTGTGGGCATCTATATGGGGATGCGCGATGGCCGTGCGTGTGTGTTTACCTGCACTCTGTTCGGCGTATGTGTATCTTCCTTTATCCGCAGTAGCCGCTTGTTCTTCTTTACGTTTTTTTAGAAGGGTGATGCATCCACGTAGCACAAGATTTCACCGTGCAACTGAACGCGCGTGTGGGAATGTCAAGGTTGTCGCGCGCATACTGTGCCAACAATAGCTAAGGGTGTGTCAAGGAGACAGGCTAGGCGGTTTCCTGCGAGCGCGCGACTGAACTGTTATGATGATGATGATGATGACTACAGTTTGACCAGCCAAACATCAATGCAGCAGAAGAACATTATGCAAAAAAAGGACAACAACTCAGGAACTTCTGTACAAATGCTTTGTAGCATGTTTTAGTAACAAACAGTTATTTATGGGACGGTTATGTCTGTTATGATAAAATTAACATATTTTAAAATCTACTTTAAACCATTCTATACAAGTAAAAAACATATTTTGTGTGCATGTTGGTTTAAAAATGTAAAAAAATGTTTAAATTATTTATTCAATTGCAACAAATATTTTGTTTTATTTTATCATTTCTAAAATGTAATTTACCTTGTAATGTAATTAAAATGTAATTGGGCTTTAGCTGACATATTTCAGACACATTTTCAATTTTCTTTTTTTTTATTGTATTTAATGTAATATTCTGTAAAAAATTTACGTTTTTTTTTTTTGTTTTTTTTTTATATGGTTAATCAATTAAACATAAACACAAATGACTTATAACAAGGTCAAAATGTATTTATATGCTATTATACATAATGCATTAAAGTTAGACTGATACATCAGATCAAAATTTGGCCACTTTACATAATACAGTGGACATATCAAATCAATATATATATAATAAATAAAATATACAGATCTGTAAAAAATCTGTCTATCTATATATCTACATGTATCTCAAACTAGTTAACATACAGTATATTAAGAAACTGATAAGCAATTGAGTAGAAAAATGGTGAATAAAATATAGATAAAAATGGAAAATGAATAAAATTATGTTAATTGAATAAAAACCTGAACAATGGATTGGAAAGCACATCTAGAACAGCCAGGAATTAATAATTCTCTAAGCTATACAGGCCAGCTGTATGTGCCTCGGTTGTTTGATAACTGCCGTCATGCTGAGAGCTTGATCTGTGCCAGTGCATGCTTTATTAATCAGTCAATAAATTGCATCCTGGATGTGTGCCTGGCATTTGAGAAATAAATTAGACTGAATAGTCCTGGCTCATAAAACCTTCATAACAACCACATGGTGTAAGTACAAATGTGTTCAGAAGCTCACTCTTGGCACACACCACTCTGTTATTCGGAAATAAATAGCGCTGAATCACAATCCTGTCTGAGCTGAAAGAGAATAAGATGGAGGAAGAAGTATGAGACTGTTTTGTAAGTCACAACCACATGGAGAATCTTGACAACTGTTAATTTGTCAACTGTCTGTGATTTGTCACATATTTGGAGAGATAGATGTGAGAAAACAGATCTCTTACTGCCTTGGGTAACTCTCAAGAAAATTCATGTAGGAAACCGAAACCAATCAATGTTATCATTACATACAAACCAGAAAATAACAGTAAAATAAAAAAATAAAAAATTGTCATTTAACAGTGAAAGAACGATTAAGGTCAACCAAATCAATTGCCACTCCCCTTTTATTGTTATATAATAAAATAATTAAAATAACTAAATAATAAATAAAATATTAATGCAATATGTGAAAATGATAAATGATAAAATGATAAATGAATTTTATTATGATAATAAAAAAAAAAAAAATTAAACATTGTAATTCCTGGTTTCTTTTTGGCAGCCAAAAGTAGTCCTCACTTTGACTTTTCATGTGAAGTCATTCTTTGGGTTGAACTTCTTGCAAGAAAGGTTAGTCAGAGACAGAACTAAACTTCTGCTTTTATGTGATTCATTTAAGTCAAGTATCTAAACAGGCTACAAAAAAGTTTTCCAAATTTAGATGTCAATGGTGTATCTTTTTTAATTAAAAGTTAACTCTGCACTGTGTAGAAATATATTAAATATATATCAAACGAAGACAGGCTGTCAAACCAGTGTCACTCACCATATTTATAATTCAAAACGAAAATGAATGACAGAACTCTCTGTTCAAATAGACTACAAGAATATTAAATTTTTTGATTTGTGCAAAATATTCCTCAGGAGCAGGTCAGTTTCTGGTGCGCCTCTGGTCATCTGACCCAAACCCATCCTCCTCCTCTCTTCATCCTCCCATTCCAAACATTCCCCCCGCTAAGAGCGCAGCGCATGCGCACTGGAGCTCACGGGAAGCCATGTTAAAGTTACAGTCAAGTACTGAGAGTGAGATTCCCTTCTGACGCCGTATGTTTATTTTTTTCCCCCGTTTTCACCTTTCGTCCGTGTCAGGCACCCTAGAAAATCTATCATTGATAGTCACAGGCCGGAGTCCCCACGATGAACTCTAGTTTCGATCTATCCAGGCGAAATCCGCAAGAGGATTTCGAGCTTATCCAGAGGATAGGCAGCGGGACCTACGGGGATGTTTACAAGGTAAAAAATGTGTTTTCTACAAACAAGGCCTTTGTTTTGGACAGTGCAGTCCATATTTAAAGAGTCCGATCTTTCTAATAAAGCCAGTTTGAGGCATAAGAGAGTTTAAATGTTTTAGAAACGCAGTCATAAAGATAGTACTTCTCTGAACTGAACCAGGGCACTGATCACTTAAAGGTGTACACAGTATTTTTTTAATGAATTATTTTTTTTACACTAATTGCACTATGAATAAATATAATATTAAATATGTACACTCATACAATATAAAGACTAAAAACCAATAATTTTTCTAGTAAAAGCTGATTTATTCTACATGGAGGGGGTCCACCATGGGCACCGCCATGTTAAAAATCACATGACCGGAACTGTCATGGAGTTTTTGCAGTTACTATTGCATATAAAAAATGAAGTAATATATTTTCTTTTGAACAAATTTGAAATGCTTAATTTACTGGTAATATGGAGTCAAATTAGAACAAAAATATAGGTTGCATCTGAAAGATTTACTGTTTTTTAGAAGATGAAAAGCAGTATTTGAATTTGTGGTATTCATAAAACATTAAGTGGAAAGTACCCAGATTTTGTCCACAATAGGGATTTGTAATTTATGTTGCTTTAATGAAATTCTCATGACATTGACTATACATTTACTGACCATCATTTAATTCCAAAAATTGCATGGCTTTCTTTATTCACTTACAACAGAAAATAAGACCGTCTCAATCATCATCATTTTTCTTGTGTCTGTTTTCAAAACGGTGAAAGTGAATTGTGAAAGAAGCTTTCATTCAGCTGTGATGAAATGCTGTGAATTAATTTTCAAATTTTTTTGTTGACTTTCCATTTCAGAAATACAACAATAGCATCAAAACACTGTTGAACTCTGTAACATTATGTGGTTAAGAGACCCTTAATTACACTCATATCCAGCTCATATGTATTTACACATTTCACATGATTTCATGTCAACTTATTTGAGTTTATTGCCAGTATCTTGACTGAATACAGGGCTCTGGAGTGCGACCAATTTTGAAAAAAACGCGTCTCTATGGTCAGTTTTTTTGGCGTAAACTCGACGTACAGAAATAATGTCGCGTGCGCCCAATTTATAGGAGTCATCGTGGATACATTGAAAAAAAAGACGTCTGTGCGAATTGCGAACAGTGCATACATGGCATTCCTGATTCATATACCGTTTGGAACGCATTGGTATTAGTCGCACAAAACCTGCACGCTGACAGACTTGCGCGTCACTAGCGCGTTATGTTTGTTTATCCTGAAGCGTCTGATCGCGGCTGCGGATAAATGCGCTTGCATTTTCTAATGTTTATATACAAAACTGATGAACACA
>JAUCNO010000044.1:8050168-8064292 GCA_032353835.1 Enteromius viviparus
TAGAGTGAGAGAGTTCGGGCTTCTGAAAGGGCGAAAGTGCGGATGCGCGCGCGTCAGAACGCAGGTCAAAATAACTTGGAGAGAAAAAAAAAGTGAATAATCGTTTTTTTCGATTACACCATTTTTGTGATCGTTGAGACCCGAAATCGAAATCGAAATCGAAATTCGATTAATTGCACAGCCCTATATGGAAGTCAATGGTGACCCAAAACAGCCTGGATACAAACTGTTCGGAGGAACAAAGAAATTCTTACCGGTTGAGGGCAAGTAAAGGACGACAGTGAACTATTCCTTTAACTTGACAATATGTGAATACAATAATTCTATTCTTTTTTTCAGTGTTGTGTTATTTAAGCTTGTTTATTTCATGTTTATTTATAGTACTTTAAATGCTAGTGTATGTGGGTGATGACATGACCAAGATTAATAAATTATTATTTTTTATTTCACAATACCTAATGCATTAATTAATGTAAACAATCTGAATATACTCTTTTGCTTCTTGCAAAATCAAACTTCATTTTCCAAAATAGTCTCTCTCACAATAACATACCTTGACTAGCAATGGAAAGCATTGTGAAACCTTGCTTATCAAGCCATTTCTTTGTAGTTTTTATAACCTATTTTAAATGTCTTTAATACTTTCAGAGCTCGTGGATGCTTATGATGTTGTTACTGTGCATTTGGAGTCTAATTGGTCTTAATTTAGTAGAAAAACAAGCCCACTCTTTCCTTTGTTATTGTCACTCGCTGGTGGTACACAGAAAAAAATCATACTAATATCTGTTTATTTTCTTCAGGATCTGTTATCTGCCACCTTGCTTGCTTGTGTCCATGTACAGTAATGGAATTTGTTAGGGAACTTCACCAGACCTTTAGACAGGCTTAAGCGTTTCTTTACATAGAAAGGCAGCCAAGAATTTTTTTCAAGAGTAAGGGAATTCTTAACTGTCCATTCTCAAAAAAATGGACACTTTCTCTTAAACACTTATATATTACACACACCACAACACATACTGCTAGCAATCTTCACGTAACTGCTGCTCGGCGGGACCTGCTCTGCCTTGAAGCTGGTCGTTCTGCCCATCAGACCCTGACTAAGAAGTTCGCTTCAATTAGCTTGTGTCCTACTCAGAGATGCGGATTGCTGCAACCTACACTCTGTGAATAGTAGGCTCGCCTCTTCCGTTTTCCCTGGAGGAGGTAAGAGGCAGTACCTCCTGTTGTCTCTCGCAGCTATCTGCCCCATATGTGCAGGGAAATGTCACTGCCTCTGCGGAACGCTCCGTGGATCACTTGCCCCGGCAGGAAGTGCGTGTCACCTGACCCCGCTGCTGCGACTTCACACTTCCCTCAGGGAGCGAATGTCTTTTGCACAGACCTACACTCAAAGGACATTATGCAGAACTTCTCAAACACTTATACTACCTTCAGTCCGTGGGTTTGGAACGAAAGGGTTTCTTGGAATTGGTCCTGAATTTAAACAAGCTGACCTTATAGTCCCTAGAAATAGCGTTTTATTTTATTACATTTTGATTTTTTATTTCATTGCATCTAATACACAGTAAATTTTTTTCATTTTTGCTAAATACACAATAGCAATTGATTGCATATTTTATTGAATATTTTATTTATTACAGTTTATTTCATTTAGTTATGTTGTTGCTTGTTATAATTATAACTGACAAAACCTATTTTTTATGTGTAAATATCTAAATATATATATATATTTCTATATATGTACAGGGTGGGCCATTTATATGGATACACCTTTATAAATAAAAAATAAAATGGCCATCATGGTCACCACCCATCTTAAAAAGTGTCCTCCCTCACATATACTAATGTGCCACAAACAGGAAGTTAATATCACCAAAAATTCCCATTTTATTAAGGTGTATCCATATAAAGGGCCCACCCTGTATATAATAAGTGAAATTTAAATAAGTCAGAAGTAATTTTTTTTTTCTTATTTTGCGGTTTACAGTGAGAGTAATACTTGCACTGTTCTCCATGATACTCAAAGAATACCGTGGCACTAAAATCACGCTAGCTTCTAAACGTTCTACTTTGTACTGTCTTGTGAGGGTAAACGCACTAATAAGTGACCTTTCGTCTTGTAAATGCGATCATTGATGCCTGCACCCAGCTCAGGTTGTTCAATTTAATGGTGAATTACGCAAGCTAAAATATTTATCTCTGCCCCACTATGTGGGAGTATAAGGAGGAGTGTGTTGCTAGTGTCAGTGAACAAGGAAAAACTGTTTAAAAAAAAAACTTTTAATGAGCCCGAAGCTCCCATCATTAAGCAAGCAGTCACAACAAAGTGACTTTGTTCTCTCCCACTCTCTCTTCCATCTCTCATAATATGTCTGTCCCTCTCCGTTCCTACCCGTCTCCCTCTCTGCTCACACACACATTTATATAGCAAAGCCAGAGATCAAGGTCAGCTCAGATGGAGTCGGGCCAGAAGCCCCCCGCACTAGCATTATGGGTGATTGCCTTCTCGTGTCACCCATCAGCTGAGATCACATCACTTCCAATAAGTTACAAGCATGTGAGATATTCAGTCTCTGCCTGTTACTTTCCCCCTTTCACTTTTTCCATTTCTTCCTTTTTCTTTTACAGCAACAAATATGATAGAAAATTGTCCTTACTCTTCTTCTTGGCTTTCAAATGAGAGTTTGAGAAAGAAAGTTTATATGAGGGGCTTGAATCTCAATCAGAGGAAAACCACAGTGATGCATTAAGGGTTGGATGCTTACTGAATGCTAAAGAGATCTCAGTGCTGTATAGGCACTATACACAAGAGTCCGACTCGTCTTATGCATGATTAAACAAGCATGCAATGCTTTGAATGTAGCATTTGTGAGGATTTGCCATCAATTTTCATTAGGAACTGCCTTATTAAAGGTGTTGCATCACTATTACTATTGTAAATCTTTTAACATCTTTGGGTAGAGATGTACTTCATCCAAACACACATACTTGGTCAATCCATTTCAAGTGCATGGTTCTAGTGAGCTGCATTCGTGGAGAATTTTTGTTTTTATAAGTTCCTTAAACCGTCCACAAGAGGTAAATCCTATAGAAAAAATCACAGTGATTGTTGGTGTGCTCTTAATCTCTGCTAGCTTAAAGGAATATTTTACCCAACATATTTGCTAACTTTTGTTTGTTTATATTTAAATATATTTATATTTACATTTTGAATTCAACGTAATTTTTATTTACATTTTTTTTCCACATAAATAATTTAAGTCATTTTTCACATGAAGAATATAGTTTAAATGAGCTTTATTTCATTATTAATATTTTCTTTTCTTTTTTTATTTGTTTTGTTTGTTCTTAAATACATATATATGTGTGTGTGTGTATATATATATATATATACCTGTCAAAAGTTTGGGATCAGAACTAGTTTGTTATGCCCATCAAGGCTACATTTATTTGATGGAAAATGCAAGTAACAAAATTAATATTGTAAAATACATTGCGGTTTAAAATACAATTTTTCTATTTTTATACACATTAAAATACAAATCTAAAATTTTCAGCGTTTTCTTACTCCAGTCTTCTCTGCCAATATTCTAATTTTTTGTAAGAAATTAAACCGTTTATTCAGCAAAGATGTGTTAAATTGATAAGAAGTGATAGCGAAGTTTTCTATTGTTAGAAAAGGTATGCATTTTAAATAGATGCTGTTTTCATTCATCAACGAAAAAGTTATGCAGTTACCAAATATAATATGCAAATGTTTTTGGCAACACAACTGTTACCAAAATAGGTCATTTTAATAATAAATAACCATATTAGAATTATTTCGAGTCATGTGACACTTTAGTCTGGAGTAATGGCTGATAGAAATTCAGCTTTGCATAACATGAATAAATTATATTTTAAAGTATATTAAAAAGAAACACACTAATACAGTATTGTGTATTATAACCTGTTTGAAACACATTACTGCAATTTTTGATGTTAGTGGTGCATAGATTGTCATAAGTAATCAAATATAGTTGTTTATTTATTATTTTTATGTTAACAGTTACAGTATAACTGGTGCCAGGTTGTAATGCTTTGGTCCTTTCATATATACCATGATACTATGTTTTTCATTTACATATCAGGGTATTTACATGATACTGAAAATAATTTCATAATCAAATCATGGTGGATTCCAAGATGTTACACAAATTGGTCAATTTTTTATTTTTTGTTGACATGAATGAAATAGCTGAGTAACTGTCTGAGTAATTGGATTGTGGCTGGTAATTTGTCTTGTTTACAGATTCACCTTGTCCCCATCTCTCTGTGTGTTCCCTCGACAGGCGAGGACTTCGCAGTGGTTCAGCAGGAAATAATAATGATGAAAGACTGCAAGCACTCTAACATTGTGGCCTATTTTGGTAGTTACTTAAGGTATAGTAATGACCACTTTTCTGACCACACTTTTACTGTTCTCTGCTCTCTCCTTTACTTACCCCTTCTTTCGCTCTCTCTCTGTCCTCCTGCTCTGTCAGTTCCTATTCCTGTCTAAGGCTGTTGAGTTGACACTGCGCTCTGTTGGTTGGGTCTCTCAGCTGCACTCCAGGGACAGCCACTGTGACTCGATATTAATTTCTTTGTTCTGCGATATTTTGAAGAAAGCTGTTTTGGGTCACCATTGACTTCCATAGTATTTTTTCCTACTATGGAAGATTTTTTCTCTTTGTAGACAGCTGATGTGATTTTATGTAAATAAATAAATAAATAAATAAATAATTTAATCAAATTCGAACTTATTCCAAACAAACATTTTAACATGTATATATGTATATATATATGTATATTTAATCGCAATTAATTGCATCCAAAATAAAAGTGTTAGTTTACAAAATCTATGTATGTGGACTGTTATTCTATTATTTACAGTATATATAAATATACACACATCTGGTATATATTTTCTAAATGTTTATGTACATTTGTATATTTATAGAAATATATGTAATATATAAAAAAAAATGTTCTTAAATATAAACATGCACATGTTTTTATTTATATAATAAATATCTAAAGTACACACACAAATATAAAGAAAAATGTTTGTTTTGGATTAATTGTTTGACAGCACTAATATATATATATATATATATATATGGCCTAGCTACAGGCAACTCGAATGTGGTTTTCTATGGTCAGCACTATACCTCTTAAATATTAGTCTAGACGTTAGTGCAAGGCACCTTAGAGAAATAGAGAAAGGTGTTTTTGATCAAGCAGGTTGCTTGTGACTTATGACTCTGTCTCCAGCTTGCTGTGTCATGACCCAGAAAAGTGTGCATCCTTTCACTCTCCCAATGGGGCTGCCAGGGGACTATTTCAAGACACATCGATTGAAATATAATTTGTTGCTGTTTTTCTTTCTCTGGCTTTTCAGGAGGGATAAATTATGGATATGTATGGAATACTGTGGGGGAGGTTCACTGCAAGACATATATCACGGTAAGATACACCATATAAAGGTAAACAATCAACTGCAACACTAACTCAAACTCACTCAGTGGTCAGTGTTTCGATGCAGTGCAGTATCTCCTTTCCATTCATTATTTAATGGAATAGTTCACCCAGAAATGAAAAATGTCATCATTTATTCATCCCTGTGTTTTTTAAAACCATTTGTATCTTTGGTAAAACTCTGTATAACATAATACATTATACAATATAATTCATTCAAATTATTTACCATGAGCATCTAAAAGTGATCCATATGATGTTTAGAGTCAAAGAACAAACTGTACATTGTTCAGTCTCCTTTTGTTCCGTGTAAGAAATAAAATCTTAAAGTGAGTAAATAAAAGTCCTAGCGTAAACAGTGTAGATACGATGGCTGCAATGCTTTCAAAGTTCTCATTTCCGATGCCAGTTTTTACATAAATAGACTTTCCTCTTTTCCAATTAACAATCTGATTCTGACAGATGGCCTAAATATACAAATCTTTTCTTGCATTGCTGGAAAGCGTCTCTCTGTATGTTCCCAGGAGATAAATTTAGCAGAACTCAGTAGAGTGGCCCTGTCAGATCATTAGAGCTCATTTTCACGGCAGCTGTCGGCAGTTCTGGGGCTCTCTCTGAGCCTCTGTGCTTGTCGGGTGGGGGTATAGATGGTGTTATGGTGCAAACGTGTTAGCTTAGTACCCAGCCCCACATCCCACATTATCAACCCCCCGCTGCCATTGCTGCTCTCAGCTACAGGGTCAAGGCCTGATTAGAGCAGAGGCTATCCGACTCCAGTCCTCCTACACACAACAGATAGATAAAGACACAAAAGAGACATGAATCTGGTTCTGCTTGGTCAAACATGTCTTTAAATAACTCTCTGAACAAGTAAATGACCAAGAAGCAGGACTGTGAGGTGGAACATATTGGATATTTCTGCTGAATGGTTGAAAGCTGCTGCACCTGTTGGGATGTGAATAGAGAAACAAAAAACACTTTATGTATGTCTACGTATTACGTATTGGATAATATACACTAATGCTCAAGGTGATTTGGGGTCAAAAAATGTTAAAGCAAATATGCATTAAATTAATCAAATCACAGTAAATGCAGTTATAAAGATTTATCAAATAAAAGCTGTTCCCCTGAGAAAGACAAAATGTAAAGCAAATATAAAAGCAGCACAGCATTGATAATAATAAAACATGTTTTATGCACAGCAAATCAGCATATTAGAATCATTTCTGAAGGATCAAAAGTTCAGCTTTTAATTTCATTTTCAAATTCAACAAATTAGAAAGACACAGCACTTCACCATTAGAATTTTACTGTATTTGTAATCAAATAAATGAATAAGCACAAATGCTTAAACAGTGGTGTAATTCATAGGGATGTAACAGTATTGTAAATACCACATTTTTTTATAATACCGTGGTCTCATGATAAAACGATAGGTCTTCTGAGAAAAGTTTGCTCAGGCGAATGGAGCGAACGGGAGGTTGCGGGAACTACAATTCCCATCAGCCCAGGTATGGCCATCATTCTTTGCGGTCTGTTGTCGCTACAGATTGGTGTTGCCAATTTAGCGACTTTTCAGAATCCCCTGCGACATTTTTCCCTAAAAGCGACTAGCGACAAATCTAGAGACTTCTTGGACAAACCTCAGCGAGTTTTCGGTACTGCCGCGCTAGCGCGAGCTCTTGTTCTCCCAGCACGCGGACACCTCTCTCTGCGGCTGTTTTGTTCAGAGCGCGGCTGAGAGGAGCAGGGATTTCAGTTAAAATAGATATTATGTTGCTTCTAATTATTTTACATGCAAACATAGCCAAAATCACAACATAGCCATTGTCTATATCTTATGTGTACTTGGTTTCATCAGACAATGCTCGATTATAAGGATTTTAATCTAGATTAACATCTTGTAAGGTAGAGTTACTTCAGTAGGCCTTATAATGGATTATAATTTGTAGTTTTAGGAATCTTTAAATAGCTATGAATGAACATGATGAAACGGCATCATCACCAACATTCTGTTTTCTTTTACAGCACATTAACAAAAAATTGTTGCTTGTTCTTTGTCATCGTTACAATAATAAAGAAAATAGGCTGTTTTTAGTTATCGGTCTAAAACAGAGCATGTCTTGGAGTAAAGAATACTTTTATCTTTAACGTGTTCGTTTATGTCCAATATTTTGTGTTGATCTTTAAATTAAATCAGCTTTTGATTTTCACCGTGACTGATTTCTGGACTGATAACTTCTGCGAAGATGAAACAAACTTGTAGCATGTGTTGCCTAATATTGATTCATGACTGCTGTATCTGAAAATATGAACTAGCGGTATTAAATAATTTTTATATTTAACATGTCCGTTGTGCAGTATGTTTGAAAGTATAGTATTTTGGTTATTTGTGCTTCCAGGCTCCCTCTCTTTCTCTCTCTCTCACGCATGTGCAATTTAAAATCAGCAAATAGTTATGGAATAGCCAGTGACAAGTACAGAGAGTCTCTCTTGCCCAGACCCACCCATACATGATAATATTGTATATGTGCGATCTCACAGGCTGACGATATAAAAAAATGACCTAATTGTACAACCCTAACACAGAAATAAGGATTGATATAATTATTAATCAATTTAGGAATTAATTTGTTGTACCATGGGTTATTAAAATATCTTCTGAGTTTAATATAATTTACTTTGTGTTTTTGTGTTTAAAAAGTGAATGAAAGGGAAAAAAAAGATCCAAACTTGATAAAGCTTGACACTAACAAATCTGACTTAACAACTCCACAACAACACTGAATAATGAAGATATGACACTGACAACTCTAACATTTTACCATATCTTTCTTTTCTGCAGTATCTGGCGACTAGAGCATACAACAAAACTTTTCTTATAGAAAAATTATTGCAGCGCTTCTTTTGTGATGAGCTAGCAGAAAGGCGAAAAGTACATGAAGAAGAGATGAAAGAATTGTCTAAGTAAGTTGTTAATAGAAATAATGGTTTCCTAACTCTTTTATGCTGTCAATTTGACATTTATTATTGTGTCTTGGTCATGTACATCAAAAAAAAAAATTTCTGTTTCAGCTTAAACCAGGAAGTGCCTATCTTTGTTTGCACTATGGCATTTCCTACTATTCCATGCCCACTGCATGTGTTTGAGCCTCGATACAGGCTTATGATTCGCAGATCTATGGAAACGGGAACCAAACAGTTTGGCATGTGCATTGCTGATGAACTAAAAGGGTAAGAGGCCTTAAATCAGTTTAAAGTGTGGGTCTGCATCGAATTTATTAATAAGTGAAAATGTTCTGTTTTGCATTTCAGACGGTTAATACATAATTAACATAATTATGTTTTTAAAAATGTTTTTTTTTTTTAAGTTCAATATTACAGTTGAAGTTTTGGATTTTTTTTTTTTTTTTTTTTTTTTTTTTTTTTTTTTTTTTTTTTTTTTTTTTTCAAAATATGAAAGAAATTATGAGCTCCAATCACACATCTGAACATCATTATCAGGTTTCCATCCAAGGACTTCATGGATAAATATTCAGCGCTTGTATGACAAGTTACCTCTCACACATTATTTTTATTTTTTATATCACTTTAATACATTTAAATCTTTAATGTATTTATTTTGTTCTAAAGATAAAAGAATGCAACATTGCTCAACTATCCTAAATATTTTTTTATTTGTGTACAGTCGCAATAAAAACAGTTGTGCTTTTTTAAATAAAGGAAACAAATTGGATGCGGCTTCTGAGCTACTGCTACTTGTTGCTGTTCAGTTTATTTCTAAGTTTTTTTCTTTTGTTTTGTTAATTTATAATTTATTTAGATTTAGATTTATTAGATCTTTCTTTTATTGCTTTAAGTTTTCTGTTTGCACAAGCTCTGTGTGTGATGTGACCATGTGAATATCGTTATGTGTATTCTGCTTTTGATTGAATACATTAAATCCCTGAAAAACTAATTTATTGTATTTTTACAGAGCCACGTGTCAGTTCAAATTAAATTGTAATTTACCATTTTTGTCAGTTAATAATGTCTTAACGACCCTCGGTTAAGAAAAAACAAAACAAAATTAACATTCCTATTTCTAATGCAGTCTAATAAGTTCATCAGGCAATATTAATAATAATAATAACAGCCTAAAACAACTGCACCTGCTTATGAATAGCTTACGTAGGCAGTTACTGGATGTCCTGCGATGATGACATGAGGTTTAAAAATTATAACAAGACTTTGAAAGTGGGGGGGACACGAATGGGATGTTTCCCCCGTCCCCAGTGAAAATTGCGTCCCTGATTCCATTGCATCTCTTATTTTTGAATGCAAAATGTGAGGCCCTTGTGATTTTTGCATAAAGAATTAAAATACCTGTTGCTGTTTTGTTTATAATTCATTTTTTTTTGTTTTTATTTATTAATTTTTTTCTATTTATTGAATCAACATTTTAATGCAGTGCATTATTTAGCTTATTGTGCCCTCTGGTGGACTCATGATACATTTTTAAGCAATTATTTTTTTGTTTGACTGTTTGAATTTGTTTTGCTATATCGCCCAGCCTTTCTGACACACACAATGGATAATTAAGATTTTTCAAATATTTGCATACAATAGTCTACAAGTACAAACTAAGTATAAGCAAATGATGACCACCTGCCAGCTTTAAAAAATGTTAAATTCAACATTTTCTTTTAACCGTTTTGAAAGCATTAGCATTATAGCACGTCTTTTTGATAGCTGATTATAATTTTAGGGTGCTAAGACAACAAATGGTCTAGAACCACCTCTGACTTCCACAATGTTTTTTTGGCAATATATTTTTACCTTGCCTTGGCCAAACTATTACGTTTCATAAATCCATTCATGTTTTATCATGGTTTGGTGGCATTCACATTAAACATACTCCTCCTAGAGAATTAAAGTAGCCGACTTGAGCAGAACATATGACATACAGTGAAAAGTTTTTAAGCTTAAAGAGTCCTTTTATATGTGTATTGGGTTTAGTGCATATACTTTCAAAGCTTTTAGCCCTAATTAGAAAGAAGTGTGAATGAAGTGCATAACATCTTGACATGGAGTTAAATATGACATATGTGGTTAACAGGTTTGCAGACCATGGCTGTATGCTGGAAGTAAGAGATGTTAAGTTTTTTCCTGATGGACGCTCTGTGGTGGACACAATAGGCATTGCTCGTTTCAGAGTGCTCAGTCACGGCCAGAGAGATGGATATCACACAGCCAAAATTGAATATTTGGAGGATAAAAAGGTATAGAGATATTTTTACAGTCTATGAGCACAAGTCCAAATCCAAAATAGTATTGTGTGTGAGCGAGAGAGAGAGAGAGAGAAAATAACAACATCACCAGTCTTCCACACTGACCATATGTGCATGTGTGTTCAGGTTGAAGGAGAGGAGTTGTCGGAGCTTCTGAAGTTGCATGACTCTGTGTATGATCAGGCTTTGGGCTGGTTCACCTCCCTTAAAGATGATATGAAGAACCAAATCACCAGCCACTTTGGGCAGCTGCCTGTCAAAGACTCTGATCCACAGGTGAATGTTTGGATCAAATCATTCTCACATGTGTTCAAAATCATTCTAAACTTGTCTCTAATTTGTCTGTTGCATATCATAGAAGTATTAAATTTTTATAAAAAAAAAAACCTCTTGTAGTTTGCCTTTATAGCAGGGGTGCCCAATCCTGGCAGTGGACTGTCCTGCAGTTCAGCTCCAACTCAAATTTTCAAGTGATCCTAAAGACCGTAATTAGTTGTTTCAGGTGTGTTTGATTAAAGGCAGGTGAGTTGGATTATAGTTGGAGATGACTTGCAGGACAGTCCATCGCACCCCTGCTTTATAGGCAAGTTAATAGGTGTGTTCGACTTCATGCGGCGCTGCGCAGACCAATCGGCGGCTGACTTGAAGTAGTGCATGCCGGTTAGAAATTTTGACCAACTTGAACCGGCGCCGACGCCACATGACGTTCACGCGTGTGAGTTGAGAGCATTTCGAGAACAGCCAGCTTGTGCAGCATTTCAGGAGCGACTGCACCAGGCTGTAATGACGTCACAGCTTCTCATGATTGGTGACATTCACCACATGACGATGATCACGAGTGTTTTTATGCTTTGGTCCATATAATTGCATAACAAATCAATATGCATGCCATTTCTTAAATAGTTTACGATCTTTTGACTGCAGTAAATTTTTTCCCCTAAATTCTTTATATTGGATTTGTGCATAAGTGTATTTATTTCATACAGACTACTTATAGTATTCAGCTGCATATTTAAGCAATATTTTTTATGGAATAACTAAAATTTCACAGACATTTAATGTAATTTGCTCAACATTGATTGATGCTGAAATCTGTAGTTGCTGCTTCACTTGCATGTGCTGCATTGTACTAGTGTGCATTGTCAACTGAAAAATACAACATTCAGATCACTTTTATACACTGGTATAAATTTTTATAAAGACAAATACATTGTGCTTGCGCATCTATGATTTTTCTTCCGACAAAAAAGGTATTTCTATAGCTTATTCCAGTTTATCTGCAATACAGTAGGCAAACGCCACGTGACATGTCATGTTTGAGAAAGCAACGAGATCCCCAAACTTGTCCGAATTGGTGGCTCCGTTTTCAGCTTCTCCCCGACTGCTTTCGGCTAATCTCGGCGATCGGTCTGCGCAGCACAGCATGAGCTCGAACACACCTATTTTTTCCAGCCCTGTCTCCACCAGAGGCATGCTACAGTCCCCGCCTCCATAAGAGTTTTTAAACCCCGCTTCCACCAGAAGCATCCAAACGCCCCGCCTCAATCAGAGGCACGCACAAGCCCAGCCTCTATCAGAGACACGCTCCAGCCCCAGTCACCATCAGAAGGTTTGCAGCTCCCGCTTCCATCAGAAGCATCCTACTGCCCCGCCTCCATCAGAGGCTCACACCAGCCCCGCCTCCACCAGAGGCATGCCCTAGCACCTACAAGAGCTGCTTTTACAACCCCACTTCCATTTAGAAGCATCGCCATCAACCCGCCTCCACCAGAGGCTCCCCACGGCCCTGCTTTCATCAGAAGCATTTTCAGCTACTCCTTTCCTTACCTCTTTTGCCATCCTCCAAAGAAGTCCTGCCTTCTCCATTAGCGACCAATTCTTTCCTTGCCTACCTCCGCAGAGGCACTTTTCATCTCTCACCTTTCCCCTCCTTCTACTATCTATCCCGCCCTCCATGAGATGTTTTTTTCCGTACATGTTGAAATTAATGTTGAAGTTCTTCATTTTAATTTGTGGTTAAGCATTTTTAAGCCACAGGATGGCGCCAAACTGTCAGCGACAGTGGAGTGATATAATAATGGTCAAGATGATTCGTAGTACCCGGATGAGCCTGTGTTATTAGTTTTACCAGTTGTTATCTGGGAATAACAAACCTTAGAATGTGGCGACTAACCAGTCAGAATTGAGTATTCCACAAAGCCATGTAATAACATTAGTTAACAAAGTGAGCTACCATGAACTAACAATGAATGATTGGATTTTTATAACCTAACATTAACAAACGTTAATAAATAATGTAATAAATGTGTTGTTCATTGTTTTTTCATGTTAGTTAACACAATGTTAACAAACAACACCTTATTATAAAGTGTTACCTGTGCATTTATAATGTATACACATAATACATATACACAGTACACACACATTTGTTATGTGAACAAAAACTTTTATATTTAATTTAATTAATCACGTTTAATCATTAGCACTGGTTAAGCATTATTGCAGCCTTGGTGAGCAGAACAACCAATAGCTTGATTTTCAAAAAAGAATTCCATAAAGTTGTTGGGTGATTTAAACTCTCTCTCTTCCAGATGACTCTGATTCTATAGATTATTTTGTCAGCATGGTGTCAGTACTTCCATTCATGTGAATCACACTCAAGAGAACTTGGCATTCGATTCTTTTTCCCATTCCTTATTTTTCCATCAAGCACTCCACACTCAGAAAGCACTCAGAGAGAAAGAATAACCTACATCTAGCTCCATCACAACCTACAGTCTCTCCACAATTCAACTTCTGTAGATTAATCACAGGTTACGGTGGATGTTAGTCCAGCAGCTCTTTCCACCACAAAATGAAATCTTGTGACCTACGATTCTTAAGCTATATGGTTTTTAACTGCTGTGATACGGACCTTTAGTCCGACGGGATTCACGCAAATTTTGAGCAGGCAGTGAGGAGGTTGGAAAATGACTCCTTTATGATCTCCTGCTCTGCCAGGTTATTAAGGAGAAAAAAAAATCATTAATCAAACACTGACAACCGCTTTGTTCTCATTAGTGTAGTGCAGAAATAAAGTGATTCCACATGCACTGTTTATAATCCCAAAAGGTCATTTTTAAATCTTACCGGCTTGCTGCAGGCCAGATAGGACTGGTCTGTGGGCGAGGGTTGGGGTAGCTCCATAACAGCCCTTAATGAATACATTTCACGGACAATGCACAGTCCTCTAGGAGTCCTTACATACGGTTACCGTACGCCCCCAACACGAATGTATCTGTAACGCATGAAGGCTCGTGAAGAACGCGCTCTCGCTTCCTTGAATAGGGCAGGCAGACTCAGAGGCAGGATTTAA
>JAUCNO010000044.1:8064392-8096203 GCA_032353835.1 Enteromius viviparus
TTAATTCAAAGTAAATGGAGTCGAGGAGTCGATTCCACCGACTCCAAAATTAGGAGTCGGGAGTCGGAGTCGACTCAGAAAAAACCGGAACCGAACACCCCTAACTGGCGTAATGAATATGCAAATTGACATATGACATCATCTAGCGACAGGTTAAATCGGATGCGGATAAGGTTTGATAATTTTTTGTTATTAAAAGTGAAAAATTGAAGTTTCTGTTTCAAAGTTTACAGATAGATGGCTAATTTATATGCCATTGATATGTTCAGTGTTTATGTAAACTCAAAACCTTTTTTGAGTCTCTTCATTAGTTTAGTTTTTCCTGTAAATTATTCAATAAATACCGTACCGTGCCATTCATACCGAGGTATTACCGTACCGTGACCGTTTTGATACCGTTACATCCCTAGTAATTCACTTAAAATTTTTTACTCAACAAGAAATAAAAAACAGTTCTGCTATTGAAAATCATTTTTAATATTCATATTTAAAATGTGCACAGAAACAGCGTTCCTTTTCAAATCCCATTTCAAATGTAAAATGAGGTGTGGACACCGTTTCATAATTTTAAGTCTCTTTCTCTCTTCCTTCAGCCCATTTATTATTCACTCCTTCCCATTAGCACATTTCCTGTTTTTGTGACATTTTAATCAGCAATAAATGTCTCCGTTGACTTAAAGGAGATTAACTTCACTGCTGAAGTGTCAGAGCCTCTGAACCGTCAAACATGCTTTATTGTTTTGGAGAACAGGCAAATAAGATTCTCAGACACCTTTCTTTAGGAAAGTTTCAAGCCTGTTATTTTCATCAGTAGTCTATAGAGCCGTAGAATAACTCAGCTCTGTTTTTTCTCAGGTTGGACGTGTAATCAGTCACATTGTTAATCTCGTCTCTGTTCTGCTGGATAAAACCCATGTGGTCCTTTTGTTAGTGGGGCATGAGAAGAATCGATATATTCTTGATTTAAACACGTTCAAGCTTAAGCAAGATGTGCTGTAAATATTCATGCCTCATTTTTACACACTTTTATAATGTTCAGACGTTTCAATTGTAGTCAGGCTGTTTTAGCTAATAATCTAATATGAATGGGATTTCCATAGATTTTTTTTTTTTTTTAAGATTATATTACTGCTAATGCACACTAAATATGTCTCCACAGTTACTGGGCCACTAACAGAATCACAGATAGCATATGTAACAAGAGAAACCCTTCAGGTAAGCCATTTACCGGACTTTGTTTTGACAACCAAAGCAATCTGCTGTGACCATGAAAACTGCTTTTGAATTTTTAATGGTAGACATGTTGACAGATATTTCATACTCTCCATTCTCTAAAAAACTGGTTATAAATGTGTTTTTAAGATGATTATGAATGAAAATGAGTGTTTGTGTCTTTGTTTTCAGGGTTTGTATTACCTACACAACAAAGGAAAGATGCACAGAGACATAAAGGTGCTATGATTTATTCTATTCTACTTTTGTGTGTCTTAAATGAAAAGAGTTGATTGGTTTAAAAAGCACATAAACCCTCCTCCTCTGATGCTTATTATTTTCTGACACAGAATTTCACGCATCAGCTTTTCTGATACACATACCTTGATTGCATGAACAATTAATCATTATTTTTAGGAAACGATTCCTTTAGCATTATTTCGCAATTATGTACAGATCTGCTAGTCGTGCAGAAATGACACACTTCACCATTAGTATTATGTTTTTAATAAAGACGTGATAAAGCATATACTGTACATGTAAAGAATTCCTCTCCTACATATGAAATATTTTGTTATGTATTTGAAACATTTGATCAGTTAAGTTGTTTCTTGCTAAATAAAAGTAGAGTTAAAAGAGTGGCATGGCTGTTTACCAATATACAAAAATATTGAAGTAAAGCCATTAGTAGCTTCTAATTGTGATTTGGTGAAGCCAAAACATGAAGCCAAAGCCAAATCACTGGTAAAGCGAGAGAAAATGTGTTACCTGGCCAGAGGGAGATGTAATTAGTATGACTCAGATGCTGCTTTCACATCTCTGATCATAGATGAAAGCAGGTGTTGAAAGAGCAATTTTATAGAAAGCAAAAAAAAAATAGATTCTGAGGTCTGTCAGATTCATTTTTACATGTAATCTCACAAATCTGCATATAGTATATTTAATAATGACTTATAATAGTTGTTTTACTCCTACCTTGCGATGTCAATTTGTTGTTTTTCTGTTTGAATTAGGGTGCCAATATTTTATTGACAGACAATGGTTACGTCAAGTTAGGTAAGAAAATAACACTCTCTTTCCATTCTGATTAATGTTTAAAACTGGGTTTATGTTTCAAAAGGTTACTTACAATGCTATGAGCTCAGATCATTTAGAAAGTGTAAAAGTGTTATGTTTACATTGTCACATTTGATCCCCTGTGGCATTTTGCAGCTCTCAGATTTCATAATTCATAAGACAGAATTAGACACATAGTAGCATCTGTTATGCACAACTTAAATGAGAGTTGCTTGCGAGATTGTAGTTAAGGTCTTTTCTTTCTTTCTCTCTGCAGCTGATTTTGGAGTATCTGCACAGATCACAGCAACTCTTGCTAAAAGAAAATCCTTCATCGGGACTCCTTATTGGTATGCGGCTTTATTATACCATAAATGCACATTATTTATAATCAAAATGCAGAATTTTTTATAATTATTATGAATGCCTATTGGAGTATTTTTTTTCTAATTAAAGTTCATTTTTTATTCTTAAAGACTATTAAAATTAAACAAACCAAAAAGGAGACAAAAATACTAGTCATTAACTCTTCATATTAATACAGTAATTTCTTTCTAATATAATTATGCATACAGTAATTTAAAAGGTTATTATTTTTTTATTTTATTTTTTGTTTTGTTTACATAATGTGTATATTTTATATGTATATTTAAATACAAACACATGCAAGTTTTCTACAAGGCCACATATGCCTTTTGCACATCGTACATAACCGTCAGGTAGATGTTCATGAATGTGTGTCTGTAACCCATGCTAACAGGATGGCTCCAGAGGTGGCCGCTGTGGAGAGGAAAGGCGGATACAATCACCTGTGTGACATCTGGGCCGTGGGCATCACTGCCATTGAACTAGCTGAACTGCAGCCTCCCATGTTTGACCTTCATCCAATGAGGTGAGAGGTTAAGCAGCTTTATGGAGTTCCATTTAACAAAAGACTGAATTTGTAGCTCCTAATAAAAAAAAAAAAGACCATAACAGTTACCAAACAGGTTTTTTATCGTAACTTTTGCAAATGTTCAGTCATCTTATTAATAATAACTTCACAAAATGAACATATTTCAGAATAAGACCTTCTCAATTTACTACTCTAGCTTCTGTATCAGTCGTGATACGCTGGCCAGTGAAATATATCAATGTTTTAATGGGTTAAATGTTTTCATTTACTATATTTCCTATGTGCTAGGTTTGCTTGTTACAGTGCCAACCTGTTTATGTCTCTCCAGGGCTCTGTTTCTGATGACAAAAAGCAACTTCCAACCCCCCAAATTAAAAGACAAAGTTAAGTGGTAAGTGTTACGTTTTTTTAGGCAAATATTAGGTTGCGTAGGTGTGTAAAATCATGGATACCTAGAGGGATTTCCATGTTAGCTTGTGTTTATTTTTTTTATGCCCGATTCTTTAATTTTATTAATCAACTATGAAATTTGGTCCAAGCAGTCTCATTTGCCCTAAACGGATGCTTTTATGAATTTTAATAAGGTTGGACTTGACATTCTCTTATCTTGTCTGATTAAGAGTCTGGTCAAGTCATCTACCGAATAGATTTTCTCCATTACCTTGCAGCTCTGTTAAATCAAATTAGGGTAATTACATTTAAAGCTAACAAACTGCACGGCATTGCAGTGGAAATGCTCTTTACACGTGAGATTTAAAGACTCTTCTGTGTTCCGAAGGACCAATAATTTCCACAATTTTGTGAAGCGGGCTTTGATAAAAAGTCCAAAGAATCGGCCACCAGCTGACAAGTTACTACAGGTACGAGGGACTTTTTGTATCTTCTTAATTTGTCTTTTTTTTTTTCAATGTTTTTGGGTTTGATTTTGATGTACATTTAATGAATTATATATATATATAATATTTTTGTGTAATTGTTTTGAATTACATTTGTTACATTTATTTTTTAAGTTTTGTTAATAATAATAATAATAATAATAATAATAATTAGTTTCAATTTAGTTTTAATAATTTTCATGTAATATATCATTTTACATATTTATTTAATTTTTTTTAATACTTTTTACTTTATATATCTATATTATATATCAAGACTTTTTACTTCCAAAGGCAATTGACATGCCTTTAAAAAAATCTAACATTGCCAATTAAACCATCTACTCCTCAGCATCCCTTTGTGTCCCAGCCGTTAAGTCGTATTTTGGCGATCGAGCTGCTGGATAAAGCGAACAACCCCGACCACTCGTCCTACACAGACCTGGACGATGACGACCCCGAGCCGGAGGTACAGTATATCTCCCTGTGTGATCCTCAAAGTTATCACCGCTATCACTTCAAGAAAGACGGCCCCTTTGGGACTATTATTCACATGCAGAGCCCAGAAAACGCCAACGGATGGAACCGACACGTTAGCCTCTAAATCCGTCATTTTGACGAGCCCCTCGAGTTTCTGTATTCAGCATGTCAACCATTTTATTGAGTTGATATTTTTCAGTGGCTGGCTTTCTTCATTATTAGCCTGTAATAGTTGTAATGGCAGTCATTCGTTTCGATTGTCTCTAAAGTTCTCATCCGGTTGTGCTACAGGGCTACTTCTGCTGATTAAGATCTGTGAAATCCTTTGGCCTCTTTCACAGTCCCCCAGTGAGAACAAGTCTTTTTTGAGGACGTAGTTTTTCCTTCATTTCAACTCTCCCTGTTCTGCCCCTTTCCCCAAGCATCCATTCATTCTCATTCCCTCTCTTATTCATTTTTCCCCTCTCCTGCTCTTGAAGTTTAAATACAGAGGGTTGTTTTTACCAGTCTCTCCTCTCTCCCGGAGAGTCCTGCGCTTTGCAGCTTGCAGAAAGGTATCAGGCGTGTGCGTGTGTGTGTGTGTGTGAGCATCTGGAAATGTTTAATAAGTGTTATTGTAGTGCTGATAACTACGTGATGATTGGCTGTTATGAGTGTTGTGTTCGTTTATAGTCTCATTTGTTTTTCTTTGTCACTTTTGTTTAAAGTGTTTATGGCGTAGACAAACATATTTGTGCATGATGTGTGTTTTCTTGTTTGCTCAAGTAGTAAAATGTGTGAGTGTGTGTGAGTGCATGTGAGTGAGTTACGCAGGTATGCCCAAGGATGTCTTTGGAAGTTTGGCGTTCTTGTCTGATTTTTGATCGGAGTGTTGATCCCTCAAGAGGTCGGTTTCGGAAACGGAAGCTCAGTTCAAAAGCTGGATTTGGATCCGTTGACAACAGATTTTTGTCTGGCCTCTTTGTGCTGAGGTTTGCTTCAAGGGTTTAACAGAACATCAGCATCAAAGAGCTTTTAGAGAAATTTCTTGCGTCATTGAATGCAAATAATGTTCAGTACTTTGGGTGAATCTCGCAAAAACCTGTCAAAAAGATGACAAGGTTGTATTTAACCCACCAATACAACAAACATAATCGTAAATTACTGTTTTCATTATGAAAATGTATATATATATATTATAAAAAAATGTTTTGTAATTGTAAGTTTGATTATATTGATGAGAGTTACGTCGGGAGAAAGTCAATAAAAATTCAGAAATTTAAATCAGATAAAAGCTAAAGACAATACAAAAAAATATAATATAAATACTTATTTAAATAAAAAATAAATATATATATATATATAGAGAGAGAGAGAGAGATAGGGAGATTGTATGTTAACTTTTTAAAAATATATTTACCTTTTAATTTTAGGACTGTTTTAGAACCACTTTTTAAAACCACAGTCCTTTTTTAAAAACTAAATCTTAGATGACAAACATAAAAAACTAAAAACTTCACAATTTTAAGCCTATATATATATATACCTTTTCTTTACTGAAATATAATCTAACATGTTCTTGACAGATTTTTTTTTTTTTTTAAACCATTGGTTTGATTTTGTTTTTATAAAATTAACATTCTGGATTTTTTGGCAATGTATATACTGTGTATGTTTTTTGGAAAGCGTATATAATATCTTTTAGTCACTGTAGCATGTGGCTCAAGTGCTAAGAGGTGTGATAGAATATTCACAGGCGTCCGCTGAGAGAAGGGCGCAGTGTTTGGCATGCTGTCTATTTCTATTTCAGAGCCCTGCTGTGTCCTTGTTGTCTGAAGGTCGTGCGTCTGTTCCTCTGTCTTATCTCTCCTCATCACATCTACTTCAGCCCTGCCACTGTGAAACTGAAGTGAAGGATGTCCTTCAGCGACCATTTTGTTTCCTGGACCTGTTCATAATTCAGATGCCTGCGTGTATTCATGCATTCACTTTTGCATGCGTTTCCATGGCCATAGGCATGTGTGCATCTGTGTGTGTGTGCGTGCTGCTAATGGAAGGTGTCTGATTCATGAACGACAGGAAACTTTTCAGGATAGTCATCAGGGACCCAACTGTCGGACGGCCAGTAGGCCGTAATGATTTTCTCTTGGGCTGCAGTGAGACAGGACAGCAGCGTCAGACAGATAGGGATTCAGAGGGTCAGCATCATGACCCCTGCTGTTATCAGAGAGTGATGCCTGGCATGTATTTTTAGCTTCCGGAGTTTGCCCTCCACTAAGTCTCTGGCAATGGCATTAAGTGATATCTGAAATGTAAGCATTTAAGCCGCTCGCGTCTTAAAGGTATTGATGTGTGCTGATTTTGCTGATGGGGTGTTTTTATCCTAACTGGTCCTCTGATCAACTAAGATTGGCACACTAATATGCAAGCTATCGATTGAGCACAACTACAATCTCACTTTTTTGGTTTAATGTTGTTTACTTATAAAAGCCATTCAACTCGACATGTCGAATAAGACTGCTTAATAGTGATTGACCGATAGGGGTTTTCTAATAACTAAGGCTGATATTTAGGATGAAGTGTCTTATGATGACCAGCATAATGCATTGAAATGATGCAAAACAAGGCGTACCCTAAATTTGTACAATTACAACTCATAATATATTATGATGATAATGAAAAAGACCATTAAATGTCATTAAAAGCCAAACTCAGGGGAAAAAAAAAAAATATATATATATATATATATTTAGAATATATTAAGGATGATTTTATTATGAAGGGTGTTTTTTTTTAAATTATTGTTAATAAACAAAAAATTCTACAATTCTGTTAAATATAATGAAAATAATGTAATGGTCCTTTAAATTAACAGGGCAAATTTAGTAAATATATATTTTTACTTTATTTATTTATTGACAGGATCATTTTCATTACCTTATATTACTGTTGTAAAAATAGTCAAAAATATATGATGATCCTTTAAAAATAATAGTAAACCTTTTATTTATTTTATTTTAATAAGACTCATTTCATGTGAATTTCTCCTAACTACCACTACATTGGACTTTATTTTAGAAACAAAAAACAGAAAATTACCCTAAACCTTAATAAAACACTTTGATTGGTCATTAACACTTTATATAACTTCGAGATGAACTGTTCTTTTGGACTTTATTTACTGGTTCATGTTTATTTGTACTCTCTGTGTGTTTCTATTTCTCTCTAGCCTCCAGTGTCTGTTCCACATCGGATTCGCTCAACAAGCCGTACCAGTCGGGAAGGGAAGACTCTGTCAGAGATTAACTGTGAGTGTTTGTTGGATTTCTCCCCTGGGCAGACCTGACAGGTGCTCCTGCTCTCCTGAGCATGGCTGAGTGAATTTCTCAGCCTCAGTTCTTCAGTGAATAAATCTGTCTGCAGGAGTATAACAGAAATTCTCTCCTATGATCCGTCTGTCAGTATATGCTGGGGGATTTTTTTTTTTCCTGATTCTGTATCATACCCACCAGACATGTATGCTGACTTTAAGTAATGTGTGGTTTTGAGTGAACATGCCAGCCTGAAGTGACTTAAAGTTCTTCAAACACCAGTTATATCAGTGAACTGACTGAATGTTTAAAATAAAATGATGTTTTTCCCAAAAATAAATATTTGGTCCGCATTTACTCACCCATATATTATAAATCCAATAAACCACGCCATTATATGTTCCTTTAAAAATGTTTTTATTTTCTTGCAGTCGGTCAGGTGAAGTTTGACCCTCCTTTAACAACGGAGACAAAGCCACATCATGAACCGGTGAGCACCATCATCGTCCTTGCAGTTTGCTTTGGGATTTTTTGTGATTGCAAACAATTATGTCAGTACAGCCAATCAAAACACACTTAGAAATAATTCACCCCAAAAGAAATCTGTCATCAATTACTCACACTAACATCATCCCAAACCCATAAGACTTTCAACTTTGGAACAAAAATGAATATATTTTTGATGAAAACCAACCCTTCATCAACCCAACTTAAAGGTTCAAGGTTTAGAAAAGTAGTAAGGACATTGTTGACACAGATCATAAGCGTTTAAACAAGCTAAATATTTTTACCTGTCTAAAAAATCTTTCTTGATTTAAGAATTTTTAGATATTTTGCCTAAAAACAAGACACTAGAAAAGCATTTTTGCAGTGAAGCTAGGTGAAATCTTTCATGGTTTTATCCATGTCCTTACTGCCTTTCTGGACCTTAAATGGGGTAATTGCGTTGCTGTCTATGAAGGGTCAGAGAGCTCTCGAATTTAATAAAAAATATCTTAATTTGTGCTGTGAAGGGTGAGTAATTAATGACAGTATTTTAATTTTTGAGTAAATCTCTTTAACCCTTTGTTTTAAAGCATTACATCATACAAGCTCTGTTCCAAAACTGAGTGAGCTTTGAAGGAATCTCAAAAATAAGAAAGCTCTACAAAGGCAGCAACCTAGTGCGCAACGCAAACAGCTGATTTTTAATAGAGTTTGGGGTTAGCATGTTGCTAAACTAACAGTGTGTATAATCTATATTTAGTTTTTTTTATAGATTTTTGTATCTAAGCATGTTTCAGTGCATTCTTACCAATAATGGCAGCCGTTCTGTCGGGAGTGTGTCTATGATCCCTCCATAGGGAGCTAACTAAGTTTTGGAGCAGAGCAACTGTGGAACCCACCCATTCATGTCAAGCTTAATTTAAAATCACACTGCCTGTCTAGCCATTCACAGTTCTCATAACTTCATCTATTGAACACTTCCAAATGATTTTTCCTATAAGCTGACACTTCCTATTATGTAACATTTTTCTTACATGCACCTCAATTCCAGCTCGTCTCCTGACAGCGGCTTGTTTTCTCTCACACCATGTTTGACTGTTGTGCATTTGAGACGTCTGTCTCACACTCTCACCACCGCGATAATTGAAAGGTTATATGCAGCTTTCTGTGGCATCTAATCAATAAGACTTCCTTTAAGCGCTGCAGAAAAATGCAGCGTTGACTCATCTTTGGCTCATTTGAGCACTCAGACTTTCTCATGTTGTAACTGGATTTGTCAACCTTTTATAAACCAGATCATTTTTTTAACAGCGGGACATCAAATTAATGCCGATTTCTATTGTAGACTCATGCTTATGATGTCATCTTCTGAATAGGACCTCACATCAGAAGAACCTCACATCCCCCCACGCTTTGATTTTCTTCTTATTTTCTGGATTCACATCACGTTGCCCTACACTTTCTAAAGAAGCGGTACATAATTGCTGCAACTAGCGGGTCTTTTTTCACCACCGCCAACTCAAACGATAAACAACATTTTGTAGATTTCCATCACATTTAAAACACTCACAATCTGTGTCTGCCTGTATGTGTGTGTGTAAATGCAATTTATTTTGAAAGGCCTGTTAGGCTCAGCAAGGCTGCATTTGTTTGACGATAAATCCAGTAGAAGTAGTACGTAGTACAATAGTAAATTGTGGAATATAAATACTAGTTGAATAATTGTCCCATTTTAAGATAATGAAAAAAATGCAAAGAAACCAGCACACCTGCCATAGATATGTGCAGATGGTGTGCAATTAGGCTGTATTTAATATATCTTGATTAAGATTACTCACAAATTGAGTATTTACATTGAGTATATACAAATTGAACATTTTGTCATTAATTACTCACTTTCATGTTGTTCCAAACCCATAAAGGGTCTCCCTTTCGTCTTCGAAACACAAGTTAAGATATTTTTGATGATATCACAGAGCCATCTGACCCTCCATAGAAAGCAATACAACTGAAATTATCTAGATCCAGATACGTGGTAAAAAGGTCCATGTAACTTCAGTTTTGCGCCGATACAAGAATACTTTTTTTGTGCAATGAAAAAATAACATAATATACTCAACCAATCTTCTCCTATGACTTACGTCTTCCACCAATTTAAAGAATATAACTGCGTTATCGCATGCGTAAACAGCCGTAGATTGCGCATATGCACATGCTTTTTACCCGTCAAATTTCATATTTTCAAATTTCATTCGTTGAGATACAGTCTAAATTGGCGGGAGACGTAAATCATGGGAGAAGAGTACTGATGTCACATGGATTGTTTTACCAATGTTTTTGCTATGTTTCTGGATCTAGATCATTTCAGTTGTATTGCTGTCTATGGAGAGAAAGATGGCTCTCTGATATAATAAAAAATATCTTAATTTGTGTTCTGAAGATAGATGAAGGTCTTATAGGTTTGACATGAGGGTGAGTAATTAATGGGTGAACTCTTTATTTTGGGTGAAGTCTTTAATGAGTGAACATCATTTTTGAAAAGTAAACTGCAAAATGTGTGTGTGTGTGTGTGTGTGTGTGTGTGTGTAATATATATACTGTACATACACTTGTCAACATTTGAATGAACCAAAACATTTCATTAGAGTTATCCTAAAACCTAAAACCAAATGGCATAACTTTGATAGACTTTTTAAAAATATATATATATCACTTTTTTGTTTTACATAGTAATAGAGCAAAATAATGATCTTTGTAACTATGGCATAGCTAACCCTTGACATCATAATACCGCAACACCACTTTTCAGCAATTATGTACTGTCTCTTTAACACACAGGCCTGTTTAAAGACCTGTTGAATTCAGGTGGGCATGGAGTGTGCAAACACCTCTTCACCCCAGCCTCCCGTAACCCATCTTCCATTTTTGTAAAACCACATGTGTATGTGTGTAATTAACTGAAGTTTCTTGGTCCTTCTACTAAACAGCCCGACACTGACGATTTTTTGGACTGTGCCGAAGAAATATACTACACTGCAAGATCTAATCTGGTATTTTTTGTGTATTTTGCTCTTTCTTTGTCTTCGCGTCCCCTATCTTTTTGTTTTTTTTAAGCATCATTTCCGCTTCGCAATGCTTGTAGTGTACTCATCCTCCCATACAGTGACTTTAATCTCTTTTGTCATTTCATCGCCATTCATTTTTGCCTTATCTTATTTAGATCATGGCATTCTGTCTTTTCATCTTGCCTGTATATAATATCAGTGTTATTGCCTCTGTCTGTCCTGCCAAATCTCTATGCCGGATCATTAGTTTAGGTATTTCAGCCTCTGGCTTCATTTAAAGATATATCCCTCGAAAGTCGATACATCTCTGCACTTTTCAGTAATCAAAAGCACTTTGAAATTGCAAAGCAAAGCATTTTATGTAGCCGAGGCCTCCGAGGGGCTTTATTTTTAGGGCTTGTCACAATCAGAAACATCTTGAAGTGAATGGAGAGAGAGATTAGGGTTAGACAGACGGAATGGATGTTGAGTGGGACGGAGAAGAAGAGCGAATGGGGAAAAACAGGAAAAGAGAGAGAGAGAGGCAAAATAAAGAGTCTGAAGTGCCTGTGCACGTCCCACAGGGATGGTTAAACCAAAGTGCTCTGCAGGCCTGTGAGTGGAGGGGAAAACATTGCCTCAGCAAGCATCGCTTTGCGCAACAACCCCAGCTCACACGGTCTGTTTGAGGTATCAGCTAATTCTGCAGCAGGAAAACAATCTCACCGCTCCCTTTCAACACCAATTTATTGTGAACGCCTACGGTGCTAAACAACCGTTTCGTACTGAATTCTAGTTGGCCCTCTCTCTTACCTCTATTTGCATACTGAATTACAATTCGTCTTTGTTTGCATCTATTTAGCTGCAATGAATTGTGTGTTGGTTTCCACAGACAGCTGTCACGAGTGCCAAAAAGGGTCTGATGTGTCATTATCATCAAAGCCTTAAAAAAAAAAATCAGATATCGAACATCTGATAATAATGATTTTTAGCAAGTAATTATATTGGATGTTGCATATTTATTGTGGAGTAAATTAGTTTAATATTAACTGTATTCTCAATATTAAATTCTAACATTTTTTCACTCTTATATAATAATTTGACATCTTATGTATAAAAAAAAAAAAGAATATATTATTTTTGCAAGTGTCATATTTTGGAAAGTAAGCATTTAGTACAGTTGTGAGTGCGGAGTGCTTCCAGAGAGAGCCCGCCCACACATGCTTCTGATTGGCTGTGATATTTGATTCTGTTGCATCTAGTGTGGACATCCAAATTGCATCACATATAGTTAGGAAAGAGTAACGCATCCTACTTTGGTTGTGGATGCTAATTTAAATTTTTGGCTTTTTATTAGAATTTGCCATTGGACAGTGACACGGAACTATTGGAGGATGTTGTTGCATGGTTTGCCAAGCTTTAAAAGCCTCACATGGTTATGCCAGTTAAAAGGAAAGTTTTCCCTTTTTTTATCTTTTTGCGTTTTCTGATGCTTTCTTGAGTGACACCTCATCCATCTGGTCTGAAGCCCACGCACTGAGGTGGCACAGCGAATCACATGCTTGGAAATCAGTGTCTTTGATTGCCTATGAAGAAACCGAAGGGAGGGGGATGAAAGAAGGCGGTGACAGAAGCAGTGAAGCGGATAGTCTGGGATGTTCTGTTAGCTTTTACTCTTTTACTCATCTATCCATTCTTTCTCCATCACTTTTACTGAAAAGCTTCCCATCAGCACAAAGGCAGCGAGCGCATAAGGATATGACAGTTTGCTGCGCAAAGGAAATTTGGTTTGTTAATCTGCAGGGCAAAATCAATGAGGTTTTGCATGGCTGAAAGCTGTATTCCAGAGAGAGAGGACGAGGGGGAAAATGAGCGATAGAGGTGTGGAAGCAGCAAAAAGAAAGAGTTTGAGAGAGAGAGAGAGAATGTCCTCAGGATTAATCATCAGTAACCTGATTCTTACAGCAAAATCCTATGCCTGAACACTCTGTAATGGATGAAGCACTGCAGCCAATTTCCCTCCAAAAAAAATAAGATGGGATACTCCAGATTTTCAAATTATTGTAACATTGAAAACCTAAGCAATAATTCATGAATACATAATAAAACTTTATAAAGTTATTTTAAATCAATAATACGTTCACACTTTAATTTAAAAGTCCAAAGCATCCCAAAAAAAAATTTTTATGAGTGTACTGTGCATATTTATTATGTGTATATAGATACACTCACAAAGAGCCTATATTTTGGATATATGCATTATACATTGCATATATTATATATTTATATGCTTATTTTATTATATATATATATATATATATAATTATTATTATTATTATTATTATTATTATTATTATTAATTTATTAATTTATTTATTTATTTTTTTTTTTTATTATTATATCTTTTTTTTTTTTCGTGAATACCAAGTTGGATTAACCTTGTTTACTGTTTCAGCTGGTCATGACGTGTTGAAATCACATTAGCTCCCCATCCAGCTTCCATTATAAGATTCGATTATTTACTGTAAACACGTTTTCTCCATGCACTGAGGGATTGTTGAAATTGTTGTGGTAATCGACATGCCACAGATAAACATTAGGACAAAATCAATGTCATGTTCCTAAAATAATCTTCATGTTGCACAATGTTTGAGGTTCTGTGTTTTATAGATACTGCCTCTATTTTATGATTCTATTAATTCATGAACACTAAGCTATTTCAAGTCATTGCCTGCTTGAATGATCATGTTGGCGAGTGGGAGGAGAGATAGCACATGGCCCAGTCCTCCCACAATGCTCTAATTACGCGTGGAACATTGTGAGAACTTTGAATTAATTCCCTTCCAGCAGTCTTCTGCAGTCAACATTTTAATTGTATTTCATCAACAAAAAAAAAAGTGAGAACTCAAGTTGCTCAGTATTGAAAAGTTTGTCTGTCCTAGGTATATCCAATCTGTTCCATGTGAATAAAATTGAGATTTTTACACTGAGATTTTTACACTGTAAAAATCTGATGTTTATTGGTACTATGATTATTTTAAGTTCACCCAAAATTGAAAAATCTGCTTTTATTTACTCGTGACTCGCTCTTCATGTCAAACTTGCATTTGTGGTTTTCTGCTGAACACTAAAAATGATATTTTGGAAATGCAGTCTTATAACATTCCTCAGAATATCTTTTGAGACGTCACAGCCCAACAAGGAAAGCATTTACTGAAAAGTGACAAACTATGAAAAGAATCTAAATATGATTGCTGCAAGAGCTGTGTGCTTGCTTGCTAATGTAGAGCTAATACACTGTAGATGAATGCGCATCTCATCACCTCTTCCATTATATTTTTACTTACTAATAGGCCACGAAATGCCCAAACCACTACAAAACTGCATGTGTGAATTAATAGTAGACTACGCTAATTACAAACAAAGAACCTAGCGTTCACAATTGCTGAACATTACGCAGGGCTTACCGTTCATGTTCTGTTTTCATGCATCTTTTTTTTGACGTGTACTTGAATGTAGCAAAGCTCTGTGTACGTACTTGTATTTTACAGCTTAAGATGAAGATATACACTGTGACTTGCTTTCTCTTTGTTCCAGGATTTACAGATGGATTATGAGCAGGGATCCCCTAAAGGCTCCATTCTTGGAGGAAATAAGTAAGTTTCAGCACGCTGTTGCACATTAAATGAAAAGTCAAATAATAAAAAAAATTCAATCCATGTCCCAGAACTTTCAATAACATAAACCATCAAATATAATATTTTTTTTAACTAACAAAATGTGCATGAATCGCGATTAATTGCATCCAAAATAAATGTTTTTGTGTGTATACTGTGTATGTTTATTATGTATATAATTACACATGCACTTGCATAAATATGGAAAATTATGTTAATATATTAAAAATACAGTTATAAATATTCTAAAATATAAGAATCTAAAAATATAAATGTATAGACATATAAAAATATTCTAAATATATACTGTATGTGTGTGTATTTATATATACACATAATAAATATACACCGTACTTGTAAATGTATAATGTCAACAAAAACTTAACTAGTTGTTTGACAGCACTAATAAAAATGCATTTCAAATATATTTTAGAAAATATATATACTTTTATATAATATATCATTTTTATATCCTGTTGTCAGCTTGATGATGCATTCAGTTCAGTTGGATGTCAAGCTGTGTATATTTGTCTTTCCCTGTATTCATGAGAGAGTTCATACAGAGGTAAAGACACATGCAGGGTTTGTTCATGATGTGTGTGTGTGTGTGTGTGTGTGCTTTTCTGTACATCCATTTATCTCACACCTGACATTGCTGTCTCACTAATGTGACACTATGTTGCAGGTAGCTTGTGAGGGATCTATTTGACTGCCATTCTTTTATAATGTACGGTGTGTACGCTGTGCCTTGTTGACGGTTTTTGCCATATAGTGAACAGAAGGTCGAGTACACCAGATGGAGTGGCAGTGAAACCGTTCCCTCTGTGTTTGTGTGAGTGCCTGTGCGTGTGCTCAGAGGTGTTGCTCTCAGCTCTCGTCAACAGATGGGTCCCGAGCACTTTCGAGAGACACCCCCTCAGCATCACAATTCACCAGATACGAGCTGTCATCCGCTCTCATTCAGTATTGAACTCGATGTCCATTTAATTTCTTTAATGACACATTTGCAACATTTATTTATCTTTTTTTATTATTATTATTCTTAATTTTTGTTTTTCTGATTATGTTTGTGCTTTGTGAATATGGCTAAAGTGCACACTGCTGTATGAAAACAAACATAAAGCACACAGTTTTTAAGTTCCGTTAAATTAAGTATCATCTCTTTGCTGGAAGACAAACAATAGGAGTATATTATGCTGTGATATAAATCACACATCATAGCTGTTATGTTCTGTATTTTTACTGCAGGTGGACATTTTGTATCCCGTTCTGTAGTATGTTTTTATAATGACAGATACTCTATTGGTCTGTAATACTGCCACCTATTGGTGTGGAGGAGACATGTACTCTATAATGCTGTAGTAGAAATACTAAATTAACAGATGTATTTGGGGGGAAAAAAAACTTGCTACATGTACTACTTTAAGCTAATTGAGACTTGTAATAGCATTTGCGTATCATTGCTATTTGTTGATTAATCTCGTTTGTAAGGCGCATCTGGTAAATGACGACATGTAAATGTATTTGTCAGATAATTGGGGAGTACTGATATACAGTGCAGTTTCATGTATGATTGGATATTTTTTTTAAAGTTACACTTTTTTCAGTTTTTAAGAATATTTTAGTTAATATTTAATAGTTTAATAGTTTTATGGTGGAGAAATCCATCATGGTATTTTCTGTAGCACACAGAAATGTAACTCATGTTTAGGGTGGCTGTCATCGTAATAACGATACTATATGTCTTTTGGCGATTTTGATGTTGAAGGTGCCAAATTGTCTTGTACTGTGTTACTAAAGGGTTTTCAAGTAATGTTAAAAAGGAAACCCTCTTTTTCCTCCGTTCAGACACCAGGGAAGTGATGGAGCTTCTCTTCACCTCTCGTCACTGTTTGCAGCTGTATGTTTTAAGGAAATGTGAAGCTAGTTTTATCTACTGATTTTTTTTTTTAATCCCTTTTAGTCCAGAAAACCTTACTGTTCAATAATTTAAGTGCAGTGTAGATAAACAACTTTGAATAGAGGTTCCAGACAGTCGGATGCAGACGTTCTCTTAAAATTTAACAACTAAACCTTGGACTGTTTCCCAGTGTCACTGGAGACAAATTAGCTGTAAATGCTTGTTTATTTAGCCTTAAATCAATGAGACTAATGGATCCCTTGATGTGTTATAAAACTGTTCATCGTGTGCTTTGCAGTGAAAGAATCAACTATTTATGTACCATCTCCTTTTTGAATAAACCTTTTTTTGTTTTGTTTTTTATAGGAGCCTCTTGAAATCCGTTGAAGAGGAGCTGCATCAGAGGTATGATGCCATTGCTTTGTTTGTGTCCTTCACTTCTGTGCTCTTTCATTAGCTTTTTTTTCCTTTGGCTTCCTCTCTCTCTATCTTTCCATCTTTTGCTGCCCTGTCAAACTCTACCCGTACATCCCCCTCTCTCACTCTCTCTCTGCATAGCTGGTTTTTCATCTGATCAATATTTGATGTGACCTAACCTTGCCCTTTTGTGCTTGTCCGAGTGGAACCAAAGGCTGATTTGCTTGGCAATGCTGTGTTGGAGATCTGTGTTATTTTTGCCACAGTATTTGTTTTCCATTCCTCAGGGGGAAATTAACCAGTTAGTCTCTCTAAATAAAATTTACTACAGATGCGTGTAGATTGGTGTTTGGGAACCTGTTATTAATTTGTCATACATCTTCAAAGGCAATGTCACTGAATCCTCCTAAACTGCTGGATTATATTAATGTAGTATTTGTGTTACAGTACCTAAATGTTTACTTTAAAATCGGTGTATACGGGTTTGTTCATACAGGACATACTAATAAATGAAACACTGAGACAAGGAAATTATTTTGATGCTCATAGCATTAGATGCTGAAAAAACACATATATGTCACAAAGGTCACACAAGTGTTTATTTACATATATCAACAATTTAAACAAAGAATGTCCTATGTGATCGACCCTCTAACCTTTAATTTTACCCATGAGAAGTGGAGGAAAGTGATGCTTCAAATTAATAATCATCAATGAATGAGCGCCGCAACCTTCTCAATCCCAATTAGGGGGCATGAGGCTCATTTGGAGGATGATGATGAGGGTGAAGATGATGGTGATGATCATGATGATGAATTGCCACAGTAAGTTCCTCTGATTCTGTAGCCAATCTCTTCCTGCTGCTCTAGAGGTTACAACACTAGATAATGATGCACTGGCGAGAATTTAAGTGCCTGTGAGACATTTATTATAAATATATATTATTTATTTATTACAATTTGTACTGTTCTTTTGAATCGAATACTATTCATCAGTCACCTGAGAATGCTGCCAGTGTATCATGGCTTTTTTAGTTCCATGGGAATCATTCTATCATTTGTTTAGCAATTTATTTATTTATTTATTATTATTTTTTTGGTTCAAATGCAAGTCAAATACTATCATAAAATTCATAGCGCCCTCTCTTAGTGATGCTGACAAGCTTATATATTAAAAGAAATAATCACTCAGAAATAAAAATGTGGTCATTATTGATTCTTCCCCCTGTTCCGAATTGAATGAACCAAAAAAACACACACAATGAAGCACCTGGTACTGTAAGTAGTCAGTATTCTATAAAAAAAATCTCCTTTTGTTTTTCTGTGAGAAAACAATAACAGCATACAGGTCTGAAATACCATGAGGAGGAGTAGATAAAAACAGCATTTTCATTACAGAGTGAATTATTTCTGGTGCATTTGATTGCATGTTTGTTTGTTGTCTGTTTCCTGTCCTATATTGTACCCTTGTTGATCCAGTATCTGATGAAACCAACCACAGAGGTCTATTAACATCCTGTTAATGCCCTCAAATGATGTTAGTTAGTCGTAGCATAATTAGCATACATTATTAGCATTGTGACTCATCTAATTGGATTTCTGATTTGTTTCAGCACAAAAAGCTCCACCTTAAGGCCTAAGGTCCCACCACCGCTTCCTCCCAAAGTAAGAACACAAATAGTGTTGTTATATATAAAAATTTGAATATGAAAGTTTATATTTTGGTTTTGCGAGTCCCAAACAACAGGTTGACATGCATGCAAGGTCAAAAAACTATTTTCTTAGAATATGCATTTATTGTTACCTTTTATTTGTTCAACAACTCTCCAAGGATTCGCTCAGTAATTAATTTTCCCCCCTCTATTGTTGGTCGATTTAAAGCAGTGTTTATGAGCTTTTAATGCTTCAAAAGTTTCATCTTGACGGCAACATGACTTTTTTAAAATGACTTTTTTCCATGATTCAGAGTCTCTTTCTTTTGAGACAGTAACTTTATATACAATGCACTTTCAGATTTAAAACTTTGCAGGATGTTTTCATTCACTTTAATGAAGTTTTTATTGTTGATAAGGTACCTTTCAAACCTTTCAAAAGTTTGAAGATGCATCATCAATTATATTCTGCATGAATGCATTAAATTGATTAAACGTGGCAGTAAATAATTCTACTGTAGATTAATTCTATATACATATAATTGAGTTTTTTTGTTGTTTTGTTTTAACAATTCATCAGTGTTTTCTTAAGCAGCATGTTAATTTCTAGGATCACGTGACACTAAAAGACTAAAGTAATGAATGGAATAAATTATATTTTACCATCCCAGGAATAAATTATATTAAAAAGTATGTTAAAACAGAAAAAAGTTTTTATAAATTGTAACAATATTTCACAATATTACTTTTTTTTTTTACTGCATATTTGATCAAATAAATAAAAGACTTGAGACTTTTTAAAAATCTGCCAACCCTGAACTTGTGAGCGGTAGTGTGTGTTGAGGTTTGATTTAGCAGATTTATTTTGAGCAACCAAGTCCTTCCTTTGCCTTGAAGCAAGCTTATTGGAAATCAGTGAACAGCTTCTGCTGAGTTTTTTTGCATCCACTTTTTTTTTAGTAATCACAATATTGATCTGACAGGGTGGTGTGCTGCTAATTTTGTTCTGCCATTTCCAGCCAAAGCCCAGTCCCGGAACACATCAAAGCCCCTCCGGTGATCATGACGGTAACCAGGGCACTATAAAACGCTGCCCGGGGCTGGAAAGCCCGGCTCGATCATCTACCAACGTACCCCCTCGACCTCCACCTCCTCGACTGCCCGCAAACAAGCTCAGCAGTTTAGGTAATGAGACCAGTCGGGAAGAACATGGCACTTGGGAAACCCAGGGGGATGCTGGGATATGTAGTCAGCTCGACGAGAGGCTGCAGGTCTCATTTGACAAAGAAGAAGACCATGATGAGGAAGGAGACAGTAAGACAGGCCCTCCCCTTGGTTCAACTCCAATCATCTTCAATCCGCCCCATTGTTAGTTTCTTTAGATAGCCTGTAGTGCGATTACATGTCATTCTTTCCTCTTGCCCTTTCTAAGAAAAATAGAGTCAGTAGTGCTGGCATGTGAAAATGTCACACACCCACTTGAAGACATCATGAGTCACCCACTCCACCCTTGTATTCTTTTCCTTGTTAACTTATTGTTCTCCTGTCAGTTATTGCTGCAACCCTCATTTTTAGTTCATTAGAGGCTTGTCAAGTTTTTGTTGTGTCGTAAGATAGTAGCTTAGTAAACAATGTTGCTAATGCTAAACTGCATGTAGATAAAAACCATAAGCTTTTCACATGTGATTCATGTCCACTTTTTGCTGGACACCTATGTAAAAACATAGTATTGAAACTTATAACCAGTAAACTAAACTGTAAGTTTTATCTTCTCTTACTCACAGGAAATGGAATGAGCCCATCTGAACACTTGCCCTCAACAGAGAGACAGTCCACAATGCCCCCTGCTGTTCCTATACCAAAGGACAAAAAAGATTTTCCAGTATGGCTTCATTTTACTGCGTTCCGCTTTGAGTCTTGTAACATTTATGGTTTCTGGAGGATTTTTTTTTATTATTATTTAATACTCTTAAATCACTGTTTCCTGTTTAATGCACATTATTAATGTATTTAGTGATCAAATATTTGAAGAAATGAAGATTTTTATTGTTATAATAAATTTAATATTCAATGTTTTATTTAAATGCATTTATTAATTATCTAATAATAATAAAATATGTAAATATATATTACTACTAATCATACTGAATCATTTTAAACTTTTCTTGTTTATGTACATTTTATCATTTTATTTAACAATATATTATTATTGTCTTTAAATATGTATACAATACATTGTTAAAATATTATTGATCTCATTATATAATAATAAAAACAATAATACATACAATAGAATTCTTTTAACGTAATGGCCCGGTTTCACAAACTGGGCTTAGATAAAGCCGGGACTAGACATTAGATAAATTAAGATATTTAAGCTACTTTTACAGAAATGCCTTATAAGAAAATATTACAGGTGTGCATCTTAACACAGAACAATGACACTGACATGTTTTAAGATATTTCAGAGCAAGATGCAATTTAGTCTGAGACTAGCTTAAGCCTTGTCTGTGAAACTGGGGGAATATGTAGCAATAATAAGCTAATCTAAAAGTGAAGATGTATTTAGTGAAACTTATTTTGTTTTAATATTATATACATTCTTTGTATTTTCCTCCACAGAAACCCATCAGCAATGGTCTCCCACCAACTCCAAAGGTTCATGTAAGTGCAGATCTTTAGCGCTGTACTTAATTACTTGTATTTTTATTTGAATTGTTAATAGCATTGTTTGTTTTCTGTGTGTGTAAACTTCTCGAGCAGCGATTTATTCAGCTGCATCTGAGCTATCCACTGTGTTTTTTTCCCTGTCCAGATGGGAGCATGTTTCTCTAAAGTCTTCAATGGCTGCCCATTAAAAATACACTGTGCTACCTCATGGATCAACCCAGACACACGAGGTGAGCTTGTCAAGATAATCCGCCCACTCTGAAATGTTGATTGTGCATTGATTTTATTATTATATCTATTAACATTGCCTACAGAAGGATTTGCTGATACCGCCTCTAAGTCTGTTTTGCTCTTCCCCGTTCATGCGTTTCAGACCAGTATCTTATATTTGGAGCAGAAGAAGGTATTTACACATTAAACCTTAATGAGCTGCACGAGACGTCCATGGAACAGGTGCGATGTTACTTTTCAGATGTTCATTTTCCTACATTAGTAGTAGTTACTGCAAATAAAATATTAAGGTGTCTGGAAAACTCATCTTGTGTGAAGTATATCCTTATACTGTCTTGGTATGGTGTGCTTTTGTCTTGTGCTAAAGCTATTTTTGTGTCATTCTCAGCTTTTTCCCAGGAGATGCACTTGGCTGTATGTCATGAGCAACAGCCTGCTATCAATATCCGGTAAGCTGTGCTTAAAAAAATAATCAGGTTTAGCTTTTCAGATTACAGATTACTCAGAGTGAGTTGCTTTTTTGTTTTGTATCAGTTTTTTAGTGTTATATTTTTATTTTTGAGTCACGCTTTACTTGGTAGAACACTGTGCTTTTGATATAGTTAACCGTAGTAACATGTCATATGTTTAAGCGTTACCTGACATAATCCTGTATCCATATTTTGAAAAATGAAGTTGTGTTTTTGGCAGGAAAAGCATGTCATCTGTACTCTCACAGTCTGCCAGGCCTATTTGAACATGCTCGACAAATGCAGAAGCTCCCTGTTGCCATACCAACACATAAATTTCCTGACAAAATAATCCCCAGGTAAATGTTCAGATCCTATGTTAAAGGGTGTGACCAGTAGTTGATGGAAATATTCCATTTTACGTTTTGATTTGAATTTCAGGAAATTCTCAGTGTCCACTAAGATCCCAGAAACGAAAGGGTGTCAAAAGTGCTGTGTAGGTGAGCAGATGCCATCATTTCCTTCCTTTCGGTATTTCTAAATATACAGGAAGATTGTAGACATCAGGACAAGTTTGTAATAATAATAAAGATATTTGTTTGATACATTTATATTGGGAAATATTAAATTTTGAAATAGCTTTTCAATAAAAAAATATTTAAAAGTCTAATTTAATCTTGAGATTGTAACGTAAAAGCTCATCATCTTTTGGATGCTCTAAACAGTTAAAGCATTCAGTATTTCACAACCATTTCATGTTTTTATGGAAACACACAAATGTTTGTATTTGATATAGTTTTATAACATTGATAATGTCTTTTCTGTCTCTCTTGATTAATTGTTGAATAAAAAGCATCTTTTTATTATAGTGTATTTCAGTTTCCACAAACATTTGAAGCAACCGTTTAAATCATATGACTTTGATATGATCAAACAGATTTTATACTGTGCTTTGTTTCCATCTGTTCTCTTGTTTATTCTCAGTGAGGAATCCATATACTGGTCACAAGTACCTGTGCGGTGCGTTTCAGTCCAGTGTTGTTTTGTTTGAGTGGGTGGAGCCCATGCAGAAATTCATGTTGGTCAAGGTAAGTCACTGGTTCCCATCATCAACCCAACAGCTATGTCTTATTTCGAAAGCTCTTCCCTGGATGTGCTATGTTTCCATCCATAGTCACAAATTACATTTATGCACAAAATTGTAGTATTGCATAAAGCAGTTGCACACCGTTTCCATCCAGTTAAGTTGAAGTGACAAAACCTTATGGACCTAATCATGAAGAATATCATAGCAATATAGAAGGTGGCACTGTATATAATCATTTTTATGTGCAATAAATTACGAGCTTGAGAGCTTTCAGACCAAACGCATCTTATTTTCGGACTATTTTGTTTTGGAATGCAGTTCTGGGAGTTAATTATTAATAAAGCACTTTGAGGAGACTGTGCTCAAGCATTTTATAATGAAAAAAATGCTCCCGCATAGCAAAGTCATGTTTTTTAATGCGCATTTTAAAGAATTTATTTGGTAAAGACGTTTCCATCGTACTTTGTTTGCAGGTTTCCTAATGGGATCAGAAATTGTTTGCATTCAAAAAAAATGTGTATTTGTATCTTGGAGTTTCCATCCAGTGTTGCTGTTGTTTTTTATGACAATATACTTACATAGTAATAGTAATTAGTAATTACATAGTAATTTAAGCCTCGCAATTAATGAATTAATTCTTAATATAGTCTTTACATTGACATCCTCAATGAAATAAGTGGCTAACAATTGTGACCTCCAGAGGGCGCAATGACATTTGTTAGTCTCAGATGCAAATTAGCTTTAGACTAAAATCCATGGGAGATGTATTTAACGCAGGGTTTTAGAAACAGCATGTTGCATGTAGGCCACATTAGCTATTCATGCTTCCGTTAAGCTTTTAAAATCGCTGATCTTCTACTTAAGGCTTGTAATTAAAATTGCTTTACTTGGCATTTTTAAACGCACGCTGTTCCAAATTAAGCACAGACTTACTCCCTGCAGAGCATAGACTTCCCCCTGCCGTGTCCGCTGGAGGTGTTTGAGATGCTGGTGGTTCCAGAACATCAGTATCCTCTCATCTGCATAGCTGTGAGCAAAGGGACGGAGTTCAACCAGGTGGTGCGGTTTGAGACCCTCAACCCCAACTCTACCTCCAACTGGTTTGATTCTGGTGGGTACTTTAAAAACATGACACCATTCAGGGGTGTAAACAGTTCTTTTTCATGTCCGTGGGTTGAAGCGACCCCAATAATGTGTATTTTAGTTACCGGGTGACCCCCTCGAAACATGGTTAGTTTGGGCTAGTTTTGACTAGCAATTGGCCAACCTTTCCAAAAAGCAAGTGTTTATGTTGTTCTAGCTAACAAAGCGGATTTATTGAAAAATTATCTGTATTACAGATAACATTATAACTTCATACAGTGTTTAAATAAATGAAATAGCCTGTGTGTGTGTTTAGGTGATGTAAAAGAGGAAAGTAGGCATTTGGAGCCAAAAAAGGGACTTTTTAAATTTAAAATGAATTTTTGCCCCGTTTGTGTTGTTTTTGAGTTTATTTATTATAGTTATCGTTTATTTATCATCTGTTTATATGAGATATTTTTTACTTTTAAAGTAGCTTTCTATTCCTGTTTGAATTGTTTTGTTGTTGCCGTTTTAATTAAAGAAATGCAGAAAATTCTAGAATTGCTGTTGTTATTTCAGATACCCCACAGAGCTGCGTGATCCATGTGACCCAGCTGGAGAGAGATACAATTTTAGTCTGCTTAGATCGTAAGTACAAACATGCCATCGATAGATTAAGAGCAGATGCATGCATATATGTAAAACAGATGAGTATTAATTGTGTTTCTTCTTCTTCCTCTGAAGGGTGCATTAAGATTGTAAATTTGCAAGGTCGGTTGAAGTCCAGTCGAAAACTCTCAGCAGAACTGACTTTTTACTTCCAGATTGAATCAATAGGTATGAGACATTGGTACAGTAAACAACATTTTCTGAACCCACTTAATTAGCAGTTAGCCATATTTTTTTTTTAATGGGAAAAAAGTTTATCTAGTATTTAAATCTCTGTTTTAATAACTCTCCTATTTTCTGCATCTATCTATCTCTCTTAGTTTGCCTTCAAGACAGTGTGTTGGCCTTCTGGAGGCATGGCATGCAAGGACGCAGCTTCAAGTCCAATGAGGCAAGTCCTGTTATATTTATGTGAGAGATTATATATAGAAAGCCTGTCGGTGATATCTCAAAAAAAAACCTTGACAGAAACAAACAGTAATAGAATGTTGCAATATGAAGAATATAATTATATATTATATTAAATGTGTGTGTATAAATACACCGTGTGTATATTTTTATGCGATTTTAAATGTCACACACAATAAATATCATATTATTGTAATTTTTACTTCAGTCATTTTAAATCATAATCTTATTGTTATGGTAAAATCTACAATTTATTATATTTGAAATATAATCAATCAGAGGCACACATTTCGGAGAGCAGTGTAAGAAAAACCAAAAAGCTACCATATTATATAAACAAATGAAATGACGTATTGTGCAATCCCATTATTCTGTCCACATTTTATATCCCAGATTACACAGGAGATTTCTGACAACTCCAGGATATTCAGACTGCTAGGTTCAGACAGGTGAGAATGTGATGTAATTAATATCATACACTTTACTACTGGCATGCCAATCCATGTCATATGTATGCAGGAAGGGCATCAGGTCATCTGTATTTGTTTTTATGCCGTGGTTTTTTATAGAGTGGTGGTTTTGGAAAGCCGACCAACAGACAACCCTACAGCACACAGCAATCTCTACATCCTCGCTGGCCACGAAAACAGCTACTGACCGCAATGTATCATGGGACAAAAACACTACATGCCACTACATGTATGCAACGTTCCAAGAGCCTTTAGTTTCATGTGGCCCAAAGAGATAGCCACGTCTCGGAAGAACCACAGAGGCGCTGTTGTTGAACCGCTGAGAAGAACTCAAGTAGAGTCGGGCCGTGACCACATGATATATTACAGTATGCACTTTCACCCTTACCTGTTTTAGAGGCCTTGTTTTGGTTTGGCTTCTAGCAGTTTTAATTTATTTTGTACCTGAAAGACACACATAAACACATACGCAAGACTTTTGTTTTGTTTTTGGCCACAACTCACATTTGACGCTAACCACACAAGTGCTTGAAGACACGTATTTAATTCATGTACATACAGTCATAGTATTGTTAAGTCCTAATCTTTGTATTGGATGTGTAGATATCAGCACATTTATGTTGTACAGGTTTTTTGGCAGCATTGGCTGTTGTAAAGGACTGTGAGACGCTGGGTACTACTTTAAACGACCTCTAGGGCCAGATCATTTTTGTTATATGCAATAGTATAGAAATCACAAAGCTGAAGTGCCCATCTTTCCAAGACTTGCCTTCTTAACATTGCTGTTTTTATTTGTTTGTTTTTATTATACAACCTAATCTTTTTTATATAAAGCCAAATGGTGTTTTTATTGAGCAACTTTTAATTCAGTGGCCCTATTATTTGTATTTAACTCTGTGGTATGCACTCATTCAATTTGCACAAGGTTATAAAAATGTTGATGTGTGCTGTATATGTAAGTGTATGTTTAAAACCATGCCGATAATAACATATATAGATATATACACAGACATTTTTTTCTTTTTTGTAAATGTGTATACATGTATAACCCTAATAAGCAATAAATCATAAGTCCTTGTATTGTGTTAAATCAATCAGACTGCATTGCTGGTGTTACACAGGGGACTTTTTGAGCAGTTAATCCAGATTGATGTATGTATCTCGGTGTATCCAATCTCGGTGCCCAGGAGTTATTGCTGACAAAAAGTTGCCCCGTCAATCATTCACAGGTTTATGTAGATGAGATCACTGTCTGCATCAGTTGTTTGTTTGTAATTTGAGTGCTGTACACACTATTTAGAAGATTATGTTGGAATTTGTAAATTTCTGTAAACAATATACTTGTTCAGCAACATGGACTGGCATTTAATCACTGAACTGTTGTTAAAAGTAAAGGAAGGATCAGAAGACATACCCCCTAATTTGTCTAGTTTGTTTGTCCATGATTGACAAGGTAATACGGTTATGGAATAAATTTTCGTTTTGTGTTTATGTACATACTGTAAAATAAAATCACATGGTTTTACATACTGAGATGTCTTGCGTGTTATTATTTAGAATTAACTTTATGTCCATCTTTTATACCTCTCATATATTTAATGTTATCTGTTATTAATTGTATTATAATATATATTATATACTTGCTTTTTAAAGAAAATGTATTGTATTGAAAATGCTATTATAGTAATGAAACGCAAATATTCATAATTAAAAGTAGATCGTAAAGTCATCTCGCACAAAACAGGAAGCTACCAAACACAACCGGAAAAAGACTTTTATTTTAAAACATCAACTGACTCTGCTTGCTTGCTTCACAGTCCGTTTCGTCACAGACATGGCTTCGTCCAGTGTTTTTAAAGCAGGTCTTTTCAATTACAAAGTCGCAATCGTGACGGGAGGTGGGACTGGGATAGGAAAAGCTATTACTTCTGAGCTCTTACAGTTAGGTATGCGCTTACTAGACGTTTTACAGATGGATTCGACTTTTTTATTTAGATGGGGACTGCATTGAACTTTAGTCCAGATATTGAGCAACACACAAAGCAATCAGTCACTAACGTTAATTTATAAAATATTCATTTTCACATTTTACATATCAGATATTAGTAATTAAACATTGAAGGTAAATCAAACGAATATATTTGAAATCTTTTATTATGTTTTCCTTTTCTGTTACGTTTAAATATGCAAGTAACATCACAGTCTATTTATTCATTTTAATACATTTCAAGCTTAGTTTTTTTTTCCATTCGTTTTGTTCATATATTAAGTTTTTTATACATGATTTTAAATATTTTTTATTACTCCATAAATTAAAAAAATACTATCAATGTCCAAAAGAAGAAAGAAAAAATGCATTGTTTTAGAAAAAAATTAGGTAAATCATATATAAAATATCTCCAGACTGTAGATATGTATACGTGTAAAACAGTAAAGTGTGGTATACATACATGCTACTGAAGTGCATGAGAAAAAAATTACCAGTACTTTTTGTCTGTAAACATTTTTTTATTGGTAACCACGACTTTTTTATCTCACTATTTTTTTCCTGACAATTCTGACTTTACAACTTGCAAAAGTTGGCTTTTTTTCTTAGAATTGCATGATATAAACTATTTTCGAGAACTTGTTGTCATCGTCATCAAAAAATTCAGTTACTTTGTTTTGCTTTTTTTTTTTTTTTGCAGAAATGGAGTTCCATAGTTTTTTCCTTAACTATTAAATAAATATCTTCCACTTATTCAAGTATTCAAACAAAAACCTCAATGATTAGTATTATACTCAGTCTCAAATATCACTAATGTTGTAGGTTGCAGTGTGGTCATATCCTCCAGGAAGCTTGAGCGTCTGGAGTCAGCAGCTGAAGAGCTGATACAGAAAATCCCCCCATCTAGTCCAGCTAAAGTGACCCCTATACAGTGCAACATCCGCAATGAAGAAGAGGTGACAGTCTCATAAACCTGTATTTTATACCTTTATGCCAGAAAAGTGTGTGTAAAATACTTTGCTTTTAGCATGTTCATTTTGTTAGGGTTTCTCGGAAAATATGATAAGTAATAGCAGTATACTGTAGGTATGGATTATAATGCAGTGTGATTATTTAGCTCCTGTTTTTAACAGGTGAAGAACCTGATGGCCTCCACTCTGAAGCTTCATGGGAGGATTGACTTTTTGGTGAATAATGGAGGTGGCCAGTTTTCCAGCCCAGTGAACTTGATGAGTTCAAAAGGCTGGAAAGCTGTGATTGACACCAACCTCAATGGAACCTTCTTATGCTGCAAAGAAGGTTCGAGGCGTGCAGTTCATCTGCTGCTTGTTTTGATCGAAATGTGCAAATTGTAAATTTCTGAAATGACATGTTGACATTCCTGCATGATTCAAAGGCGATTATTGCTCTTAATTCATAGCATACAATACATGGATGAAAGATCATGGAGGAGCAATTGTGAACATCATTGCAGACATGTGGAAGGGTTTCCCTGGAATGGCGTGAGTTATAACAATATGATAAAAATATGGTTTGTTAATTTACATTGTTTGGCTGGTTAAATCCTCTTTTTTTATGACAGGCACACAGGAGCGGCCAGAGCAGCGGTGGACAACCTGACCAAGAGCCTGGCCATTGAGTGGTCTGACAGTGGGGTCCGGATCAACTCTGTGGCTCCAGTTAGTGCCACCGATTTAAAAGCATGTATTGTATTTGGGTAGTGCTCTCTAATCAGGGATGTTTAAAAAAGGGTTTAATTTACAGTATTTTCCTCATTTGAATGTTGAAAAAAAATAAGCAAATGAAATGTGGGAAAATCCCCTTGCATGAAAAGTATTATGGCCTCAAATAGGTTTTTACTAAAAAAGGCCTGTGTTTATTATCTGTAATGCAAGATTCAGTGTAAACTTCCATTGTGTGTCATACCACAGAAACAGTGCATGTGCATTTGTTTTGTGTTTACTGAATGCAGGGAACTATCATCTCCAAAACTGCGATGGAAAACTACAAAGAAATTGGTCCAACAATGTTTAAGATGTCAGTGCCATTCAGTCCAGCCAAAAGACTCGGCGTTCCTGAAGAGGTATCATGTGCCAAAGCATATATAATATTTATAGCTGTACGTCGAGCTTGGTAGATTACTTACCAATTGTAATCCATTACCGATTCCAAATTACTTGACAAATATTAGTAGCGTAATCCATTACATGTACATTTTAGGAAATATAATCTACTTTTAGATTATTTTTAACCTAACTCATTTATATACATTGATTTAAATAAGATAATCTTGTGCCATATTGATGAAAAATACAGCAGAAAGTAAGAAAATATATTCCATTCATGCAATTAACAAGGAAGACAATATTGCTGTTGTGTTAATAATATGTAATCAAATAACTACCCCAATTTCATTTATTTTAAAATGTAATTTAATCTAATTATTAGTATGTTGATTTTGGTATTACGTCATCCAGATTACACGTAATCAGTCACTACCCAGCTCTGGCTATATGTAATATATATACACTATATGCACTCTTACGCAGAATAACAGAATTAGTGTTTAAATATCATGAGATATTTACTTTATTTGTGTCAGATATCGCCAGCTGTATGCTTCTTGCTGTCTCCGGCTGCCAGCTACATTACTGGAGCAACCCTGAAAGTCGATGCAGGACAGAGCCTCTACCACTCTATTTGGGAAATACCAGGTACCCATTTTCTAATCTGATCATTCTTTCTATCATTGTTGTGAAATTGAAAACCGATATTGGCTATTCATGGATGTTTCTGTTTGACTTTTTCTCTCTAACCAGATCACTCAGCCTGGCCTCCAGCCCCAGAGGGAGAAAATACAGACATATTGAGAGAAATTCTGGACACGACCAAATCCAAGCTGTGAATCATAACAAAACAAGTCTAGACTGTCAAACAGCTGCTCTTCATCACAGTGTGGGCGGACCACAAATGTTTTTTTGTTTTTGCTAGGAAATTTTAACACATCTTGACTTGAGCGATGCTCTCTGAATTTCATTATCATCATTCTATAACTGAACTCTAATTTTTTAAGCGGTGTAATTGGATGGTATTTTGAAAAACAGCATTTATCAGTTATAAAAATGAGATTACTAAGACAGTATGTAATGTATTGTTTAAAAAATAAATTTTCTTTTAATTGCAAGACATGAATGCATGTTACCTGCATTTACACATAAATGTTTTGATATTTAAAATGACTTGTACGGTGAATGTAAATTAAAACCCGCCAGTAGGTGGCAGGAAGTCGCTGGTATTAAGTGAGTCATTTCGAATGAACCGAATCATTTAAAGGGGTTGATTCATTCATAAACACACTGTTATGTTGCTTGGATACGCAAAACAGCTATAATAGCTGCAATGAAAGAAACGTAAGTCTATTCACTTTTTGTTTATTGGACTGTTAAAAATATCATAAAGTATAAAATATCACATTTTTTGTTATTTTTGCAGAAAAAATGACACTCTTCGTGTGATATTAATATATAAATTATTAAAATAGACATATTTTCTTCCCCGTCTTGAATTGTATTATACTGAATCATGCAGTGAACGCACTCTAATGAGAAGCCAGACTAGCCAGTGTTTAAGCCCTCATAACCTCTCTTATAATTTTACGTTAGATGATAAATTTGACTTTTATCGCACCTTGCGTATGTCAGGGTTCCTGCGGAGCCTTAAAAAGTCTAAAAAAGACTTAAATTCAGAAAGTTAAATTTAAGGCCTCAAAAAGCCTAAAAAACACAAGTTTAG
>JAUCNO010000044.1:8115040-8125371 GCA_032353835.1 Enteromius viviparus
TTATGATCAAATCAGAAAAGTTCTTAGATAAAATCAAGGATGGTTTCTACGCAAGTCTTTATAAATGAGGCCCCTGGCTTTTTACAACACTTTAAAAGTCTCATTTGTTAGCATTTAGCATTTTTGCTCTATAAGATTTTCAGCTTTTGCAGTTAAGAACTGTTTTTTGTAATTTGCAGAAAGATGCTCGTATTGGAAGTCATGGCCGAGGTTAACAGATACGTGTTTGCTCACAATCAACAAAATCCTGCAAATAAGTACTACCTTGAACTATCTCACACACTACGCAAGAACCTTTATTTGTAAAGTGTGCATGACGAGTGAAGAAAGTGAAGGAATACTGAAGGAGGATAGCTGAATACTGCCATAATATCTTGTATCATTGTGTTGTATGTATGTTTATTATTATTATTATTATTTATATTTATATTTATTTATGTTCTCCTCTGGCAGCTAATACAAAGTTGTCTGTTGCAGTCCTCGCTAATTAATTTAGAAATACCTTCAGTCATTAGTCCAGCTATGTGAAGTGAATTTTATAGTGCTTTTGAAAATACATAGTCTCAGAGCAGCTTTTCAAAAAACATGACTAAATCCAAGGATGAATGGTGCAAGAAAAGCAATGTGTGCATACTGAATACATATTTGATATGCAAGCTGTGAGGTTTTAGCATCTTGTTCAGTAATCCAGAAAATGTCCTCCTCCTTCTGTACAAAACTATATACACATCGTAACACATATATCCTTATTGTCTGATAGTTTTGATGTTTGAGGTTCCGTATCAGTAGGCTAGAGTTTTGCAACTTTAATCTCTAGATTAGATAATGAAGATCTTTGAAAGCAATGATTTGGGATGATCAGTATTTAGTGCATAGGTAGAATGTTAAATACATGTAGAATTTATAATTAATTATCTTATAAATTTACTTTATATTTTTGTATTTTTGTCCTTAATTCGTTTTGATCTGCTTGCTTAATGAGTCACCTTTCACCATCTCGCTTTACAGGTGGAGCATTTTAATGTAACATGCATTTGTAATTGCTAGTTAGAGTTGATGCTAATGCTGAAAAGATTTAATGAACACAAGGCCGACTGATCTATTTCGGTTCATGACTGAAATATGTCTAGTTTACTGACACTAAGTATACATGTCTACAGAGTGTGTTTTATTTAGTTAGGCAGCATATCAAACTGCCCTCATAAATTTGCCGTAATAAATTTTCCTTTCCACTGGGGGTCGGTAAAACAGTAAGGTTTTAGTATAACTTTTTTTACATGTGGAAGACCAGGTTTTGAATTCCACATTGCTTACAATATCTGAAGTTACAATGAAAAACAAATACAGCATAGACACTTTGTTCAACAGTAAGATCTGTTTTCTTTTCTTACGCAGCCCCATATGACTTTCTGTAGAAATAAAACTCTTTACCGTTTTCCCTGTTTGCAGAGAAGTGCAACTTAAACATTAGTTTGAAAACCCTTCTGATGCCAGTTATTTAACTAATAAATAAAAACAAACATACTGTAAAATAATTTCTATATCTTTTGATTTTGATGTGTTTTATACAAAAAGCCCATTGCTTTGTTCATATTTCAGAATTTATTTTAATTTTTTTTCTCCCTAAGTTCATGGTGCACAACAATTTGCTGATCATACCAAACATTTATTGTTGGTCATTTAAAAATGAAATTTAAAGAAACATCTGTGAACACACTGCCATTAGATGGATATATATATATATATATATATATATATCCATCTAATGGCATATATATCTATATATATAATGTATGTATATAATTGCACAAAACATTGGTTGTTAAAACTAGCTTATTTTTTTGTTTCACAGTCTTCCATTTGTGTCGCCATTAAACTCAGCATCTCACCTAATTAAGATTAATCTAAATCTTTTATCCAAAATTTCTGCTGATTATGAAAACTAGAACCTGCACTTTGTTAGGTTGCTCTGATTGGTTTAAAAACAAATGCTGGTGGCTGCAGTGTTTGGTGAACAGTGGTCTGTTATATCAAAATGAAAGCATGTAAGACTAAAATATTAAAACCTTTACATGCGAAACTGCTAAAGATATCTTTACTGGCTCAACGTTGCTTCTACTGTAAAAACCTGAAATTAAAGAGTCGAACTGAAAAATGTACGCTTTTGTAAGTAACACTACTTTTTAAATCTCTATATGATCAGTCTACTTTCCTCTTCTGCGATTTTCGGCAACAGTGTCTCCAGCAAAGTGCACAGCATTTAAATGTTGCTAGAGTTACAATCAACACAATAAAAAGCAGGAAGCCAATCACATCTAGACTGTGGTACTGAAGCCAGTTCAGGTCATGAGCAGCAGGTCTCAGGTGGTCTGCCCCTTTGTGTCTCATAACAAACTCTGTCCAGTAGACGGCAAGATCCAGGGGCTTTATGGGACGGTCATTGTGGATGGCCGACAGCTTCTCCATTCTTTGCTTGTAGCTGCAGAACACAGTAAAAGAAATGCATTGAGGTTATGAAAGAAAGAAAATACATTATGTATATATATATATATATAAGTCACTGGGAAAATTGTTAAAACGTTCACCTGCTGTCATTAATAACTGTGTTGAGAGCATCACCCAGTGTTTCTGCAGTGATATCATGGATGCTGAGCACCACTCCAACCCCTCGAGTGGCCACACGGTGCACATTGTCATCCTGGTCACCAAAGAGGGGAAGCATCACCATGGGCACACCATGACAAATGCCTTCATAGATTCCATGCGTCCCACCATGAGTGATAAAGGCTTTTGCTTTGGGGTGACCTTTAATAAACGACAATAATTAAAGTCACATTGCTTTTTACAGAACTAAGTGGATGGCACATGACACAAAGTGGGGTCCAAAAGTCTTTTTATATATTAATTTAAACCAGGAAATGGTTTTAATACTGAAAAACATAAACAAGAACAAATGTTCTTGAGCTAATCAAATAATTAAATAAGCTGCCACATAATTAATAGAAAAATGAAAGAATCTTTGTTTTAAAGAAATAGTTCACCCAATCGCATGATTGCAGTTTTATATTTAATATTTAAATACATTTATATTTATTTTAACACAAATCTGCATGTAAATACTTGAAGATGTTACATAGAGTTTTGCAAGATCTATAGATATTCAGACACCTTCAGGCCCCCATTTCTGTACAAAAAATTTCCAGTATTTATATAGCTGACCAGAGTGCTCATTGGTCAAACATCTGTGCCAATACAAGCACAGTTAATAAGATTAGCTAACATAGCTAACAGCGTGAATAGGCTCTGCTCTCCAGACATTGCGATCATATTTAACATGCCAGGCAAAAAACTGACTTGTTTTTTTACTTGTTTGTTTAACAAAAGCTACTTCTGTGCTCTTGGTTTAGTGTTACAAGTTGTTGCTGAATTTGTGGTTGGCTGATCCTAAACTTGCTACAGTGATATGATAAGTGAATCCCTGGATTTCACAACAACAAATTTACTCCTTCACATACTCTTGGTATGAGGAAAGTGCTTTAAAGGGTTAGTTCACCCAAAAATGAAAAATAAACCATGATTCACTCAAGGTGTATATGGCTTTCCTTTTATCGGTAAATACAATCTGGGGCCGGTTGCGTAAAAGGTTAAGACTAGTTAGTCAGTTAAGTTAGTCAGCTAAATGTTTTTTTAAAACTGGTCCAGTTTTTTAAAATTCAGTTACATAAAAATGTATATTAGTCTAAGGTAAATACAATAAAATAGATTACTCTTGGCTAACTGCTAGTTGCTCTTAATACACTGTCTTAACATGAAAGCTACGTTTATGCAGCTGGCCCCTGAGCTATATTAAAAATTGTTCTGGCAAGCTGTACTGTATAATAGCAGAAATTGGTTGTTGATTTTCAGTAGTCCAATAGAAGTGAATAAAGACCTCTTGACATGAAATGTTGTATTTTTGTAAAAAAAAATATCCGTATTTAAAACTTTATCAATCTTAATCTTTAGCTTCCACTAACTGTTGTATGTGCATTTATGTGAGAGTGGCGTCTAGCACATTATGCAGGACTTAGGCATAGAAACACAAAGACATAAATTAGACATACAGAACAAGGATTTGTAAAAATATCAGAAGATTTCAATATAAGCTGAGAGGAGACTGCTTTTCCTTTGCAATTTTGATGATGGATGGAAGAACTTTATTGGACTTCTATTAGACTGCTGAATATCAACACCCTTCACTGCCATTATTAAGCTTGGAAGAACTAGGACATTATCTAATATAAATCTAAATGCATTTGTGTGAATGAAGAAAGTCAAATACACCTAAGTTGGCTTGAGGGTGAATAAATCATAAGCAAATTTTCATTTTGGGTGAACTATCACTTTAAGGTACTCGTTGAAAAAAAAAAATCCCCAACACTCGGATGGATGATACATGATGTAATAACATTTAAAAAAACAGGTTAGAGAAACTCACCAAGCAAGTCATTCTGTGGAAGCCACTTCATCAGTTTGACATTTTCTGGGATATTATCAGGCATCTCACCTGTATACCGCCAGAGAACCTAGAAGAAGTGACAGTTAAGGCAGGTTTTATTAAACAAAATACAGCTCTATTAACCTATTGGCAGTCCTTATAAAGGCTAGTTATACAATGGAACCAGGTTATCAGTTTAGATCCTTACATTAGAAGTAACATTTTGGTGGAATAAACTCTATTCAAATATAGACAATGTGTGAAGTATTTATTTTCTTTAGGCTACGTATTATAAAATACATGTGCATTTTTAGAATGGCTAAAAAAAAAAAGATTTTCTGCAACAAAATGCATGCCTTTATTAAACCCTGCAAAACAAAGACTGTAGAAAGGCTTCAAATATAAGGCAGACCTGACACATAAAATAATACAGTTTCTGTAATTTCAGCTGATGATAGTAATTTTTTGTCAATGTGTTATGATTGACTAAATGTTCCTGTTGGAAGAGAACATGTGTTAGTGTTTTGAACAGTTATTTGATTTTGAAACATGTTTGCAGTGTTTTGCTAGACATAGTGTACTGTGGTAGTTTATTATTGTATTTAAAAAAATTGGTTTTGCTGTTTAGTTTCCAATGTGTGATTCTGAGCATGAAATTAATTGTTTTGCCAATTGTGTGTTTTAGGTGTGCTGCTGCGTTAAGAGTTTAGAAAACTTGTTAAATGTTTTGGAAAAAACTGTCATAGCGATTGTAAAAAACTGTAAAAAGATTCATGAATGTAAGTAACTTCAAAAAAAAAAAAAAAAAAAAAAGTACAGCTCTTGTTGACACAACTATCACTCTAAAAGAAATACTAAGAAATATTGTGGAGTGCCAAACCCCCTTTTCAGCCCACACAGTAACTTTAATGAGAACAAGATGTTCCTGGACTTCCTCCCAAGCTAAAGCTAAAGCTTTGCGTGCAGCCACCACTTAGTTTTACACTTTAACATGCTGAGAAAACAAGTGGGTAATGCGGACTCGTAAACCCTAGAATCCTTGACTGAGAGAATTAACATCTGGGATCCTTAACAGAATGGTTTCAGGTCACGCACTGCAGTGTTTGTATAGAAGATATAGCTCTAAGCCTTAAATTTGTAAATGTGTGTATTTCAAAGGATTATTTTACACCTTGTTTGACAACGTAAAGTGCACCAAAATAACTAGATTTTTTTTTATGTTAATTTGATTTGATGTTAAGTTTCCAAAAAGTATGGCGTTCCAACTTAAATTTGTTCTTACCCTCTGTGGAATCATACTGAAAGCCTTGAAGAAGATGGCAGCTTTCTCTTTTGGCATGGAGGAGACCAGAGAACCCAGACTGAACACCACAATACCATGCTCTCCAGAGCCCTCGACAAATTCCTCCACCTCCTGCAAAACGCAGACAACAAGCCAAAGAATCATAAACCAAAATCAAATAATGACCTTTTGTTTTGCATAACGCAACACTGTAAACTAGCTATTGGTGTAACAGCATATGCATTTGAGCTAAAAATTATTGCTGCATGTTTTTCAGTTCAGTATGTTTAGGTTGGTTTTTTTTTCCCATCCTTCTTGAATAAACATCTAATGTGTAATGCAATTGCTAAATCAGTGTTTCAACCGCAGAATGATGTAATAAAACAGTTTGTAAACCTAATGAAGCATTTTATACCTCAGGCAAGTCACACAGTCCACAGCACATAAGTCAGTCAAAAATATTAGACTATATACACTACTCCTTATACTTTACCTATTATATCTTAAATATTTAACGTATGTTTAACTTACATACATCTGTTATGAAACAAGTTATGACAGCCATTGTGTAAATGAATGCATTTCAACAACAAATAGAATAGATAGAACTTTTAGCTGCAGCTTAGCATAGATCATTAAATCTGATTAGACCGTTAGCATCTCATTCAAAAATGACCAAAGATTTTTTTATATTTTTCCTATTTAAAACTAGACCCTTCTGTAGTTACATTGTGTATTAAGACCAACGGAAGATGAAAAGTTGGAATGTTCTAGACCGATATGACTAGGAACTATACTCTCATTCTGGCGTAATAATCAAGGCACTTGCCATACCATGGGTGCAGCAGGTCCAGTCATATTACGCCGCACCTGAAAACAGTCCCCATCTAATATCATTGCAAATTTGAAACTTTGGTAATTTTTAGTAGAGAAGTGAAGTGTTTCTTTTAAGTAGGTGTTGCTTATTGTAACTTTATAATGCAAAGCCTCCTATTGTTTAGAACGTGAGCTGAGGTAGATTTCTATCTCTAAGAAAAAATAAATTCAATTGAAAAAAAAAAATGCTATTTGTTCAGTAAACCACTAGTGTACTTACACAAAACTGAGGTACACACTGAACCGTACCACTTGTGTGCTGCTGTAAACTAGATATGTAGCACAGAAAAAGACATGTTTGCATTATGCACTAACACAGCTTCTTATCTATTAATCAACACCAAACCATAATCTTTTTTCATCTCATTGGTTTCTCTCCCGCATGGTATTTTTGAACCTATGCTTTGCAAACATTATACAATTACAAAGTGTCCAGGGTTTTCTTTAGTCATTATTTCACTAGTAAAAAGAACCCCTACCTCAAAGGAAAAAAATGTGCCCCTCAAGGAAGGAAGGAAGGGTGGGCTGATAAGGAAAATAACACAGAGGGAAAGCAGTAGAGGAGGTTGCGTGACAAAGAATACAGTGAACATGCTACGTTGCCTCAGGTTACCAGTGCCCTAGAGAAGGGAGTCATATTACCATGGGTTATCTTTGTATCAGGGTAAATGTAATGCATGTTAAGACAAAGAACCAATGTCAAAACTCCAGCCACAGGTGTAACATTTCCTCTTTAGGAAACCAGATCCTAGGACTAGTAGTCACACACATTGATTAACAATACAATTTATAAAAGGCAGAAATATTAAAAACCTCTGCATTTTGTAGTTGGCTTATTTGAGCAAATCCATAAGGGACCTCTGGTGACTTACTGCAGGAAGTCTGGCACTCTCCCGACAGTTGATGCCCCCGATAAGGAACATGTTTGGCATGAGAGGTCTAGGGTACTCAAATGAAAAGTCATATCTATGCAACCAGATAGCTCCACGGCTGATGATCTCCTGATATGTCACATCCTCATCCAGGTATCTTGAAGCAAGTTCATCAAAACTGGCATACATTATTCGACACAACACCAATTCTACACCACTCATGACGAAATTTTGAATGCGCTCAACATAGTTCATTTTATCAGTGCTGCCAGACTGAAACCGAGGTACATAAGATGGAGGAGAAGGACATTGTGAAGCCAACAGGTCAATGCCACAAGGCATGCCACGAAGGAAGTAGACTGCAGGTAGACCAAGTGCGGTAGCGATAATAGGTCCACAGGGCAGAAAAGGGTCAGTGAGCACCAAGTCAAAGTTCTCATCTTTCAACTTCTGCATCAAAGATTTGTTGTAAAGCAGGGACTTGCATCCTTCCACCTGCATTCCTGTGAAGTCCAGCAGCCGCCCCACTTGGATGACGATGTCCATCAGTGCAGGACTGCGTTTGAACACCCCCTCCTGAAATCCTTTCAAGCTGGTGGACAGCTCCTCCTTGGAGATCTTCACCGGGAAGGTCTTGGTGCGGAAGAGCTCTGAACTCTGAATCAAGATGTTATTCTCAGGCACCAGGACCAGGACGTCATGGCCTCTCTGGGCCAGTTCTGTCGCCAACACCTTCATGCTGAGCCAGTGGCTGCCTTCAACAGGCATGACCAGCACCCGGCCACCCTGTGCAGGCCTCAGCCAGGCACCCAGCCAGAGCAGCAGCAATCCTGAACCCAGCCCCCACATCCAGCCTTCCTTCAGCATAACTGGGTCTGCCTAAGACCAGACACAAACACCGAAAGAAAAGGAGAGGAGAAAACTCCTCCTCCAGGAAAAGAGGCTGTGTTTACACTCTCCCGTGTGTGACTGAGAAACAAGAGAGCAAAAGGAAGAACAAGAGAGCACAACATTTGTCCGTGTTTTGATTTGCATATCATGAGAAAAACATTTGCTGCACTGCATATTAAGTAATTATTTTTCTTACAAGAAAAACTACTTGTTTCAGTCAGAAATGACACATTTAGTAGTGTTTTACCAATCTGTAGATCTTTCAACACTTAACTACAAAATTAAGCAGAAGCCCTAGATTGTACATATCCAAAACCTCCACAATTTCTAGGAAGGGATAACCATGGATTTAGTATTTAAGATCTGACATGGTTTCTTGGTAAAGAACGAGCACTCAATGACTCACCTCCCCCCTCTCCTCAAACCCAGCTTGCGTGAGAAGCTTGCCACTCCTTTCCTTCCCATCTCCCCTGTTCAAGAGATAACCCAACCAACAATACTCCCCCACATGCTTTCCAAATTACAACCCACAACATTGATACCCACATGCATACTTGTATCTATGCATCACCTGTATATATAAAAACTACAGGAGTGAGATTTACTATGATATACTGTAGAGCTCTCAAAGTCTTTCATTTACTGTAAATCCTTTTGGGTTTTCAAACAGCTGTAACAACACAGTTCTTAAATAAATAAATCCTCACATACTTCCCCTGCTAATTATTATTATTATTGCATTAGGGGATTCCTGAGATGGGGGATCCACTATTTCATTTAAATTAGTCAGTTGCTGTTTTAGTTGAGGGTACTTGCTTACTATAAAACTTTGCATGAATAAAATAGTCTTTTTTTAACTTGTCAACTTAATAATCAATCAGATTATTCTGACAAACGTGTATGTTTTTAAGCATATAAAGTAGTGCCAAACTTCAACAATGTATCCAGCAGCAACCACTGACCCAGTCATGGCCACAAACAAAAAAAATAATAGGTCTATGTCTCCATTGTAATCATCCCCCACAAGGCTATTCTGTGGGAATACTACACTAACAAATGAACTACTGTTTAACTCTTTAGGACTGGTACTGCAATGTAATTTTATGAAAAACATTCTCAAATAAAGAAAATATATGTGAGGAAAAATGATGACCACCAGAATCCCACTTGATGTGCTGTGTTGTTCTACGAAGAATAATTAACAAACAAAGAAAAGCCTTTGTTTTGCACATAATAATCTTGCAGCTCTGGTCAGCTGCTGTATATACACTATATATATATATACAGCTCTGGAAAAAAATAAGAGACCACTACAATTTACTGCCAAATCAGTATCTCTCTGAGTATGGCAAGCATTTTATGCCAGTCTTTGTTTAATTTCTACACAAACATACTGCATTCTGTTTGTTGAGGTACTTATTTGGTGAGCACCTGAATCCAATTGTATTTAATGAGAAAAGTATAAAAGCACTGATGTAATCACTACTATCCTTTTGCTGTGTGAACAGTTGGATGGTAAAAAATGCTAGAAGTCTTTCAAAAGTAATTAGAAATTTAAAAATAACACTAAACATACCAAAAACAATGAAAATAATGGTTTTAAATCAAGAAAAAAATGTCTCAATCCTAGCTTTATTGGCACAAGGACTCAGTGAGCGTCGAGTTGCTTCTATCCTTAATATTTCAAAGACGGCAGTTCACAAAAAATGAAAAAAACGTGCATTGTTTTGTATTAGTGGTGTATAAGTAAGATTAACAGTTCTATAATTAAAACCCAAAAGAAGAATTTTACTGCAGTGGTCTCTTATTTTTTTTATGAATGTTTAAACATAATTTCGAGAGGATCGCTAAACGATTAATCATACACAGCTGATGGCCCGTTACCTAATTATCCCTTGTTCATTCGCGCCCAATCAAGTCATTTCCCCTTCAC
>JAUCNO010000044.1:8125607-8141048 GCA_032353835.1 Enteromius viviparus
ACATACAAATATATTATATAAAGAAAAACTTTTATTTTGATGTGATTAATCATGATTAATCCGTTGACAGCCCTACTTGAAATATATTTGTTTATATATATGCGTTTGCCTCCTGGACAGCCAGAGAATAAATATCATGCTTCAAATCACTAACTTTACTTATCACTTATTGTGGGTGAAGGGCAATCTTGGTTTAACCCATAGCCTAAAATAAAATATGCTCGGTCACTGAAAGATTGTTTACAATAGTCATGGCCTACTTTGCTATCTTGGTTGCGATACCTGTTCAAACACTTAAGTTTAAAATTAACAGTTTAAAGTTAATATTTAGACCTTACTGCAGAATAAAAACCCTACATATTTTAGTCATTCTCCTTCTTGGCTTTTAACACAGTTTTGTACCTATTCTTAAATATGAATAACAATTAGAAAGAGAAAAAGGTAGATCCTGATAATGAATTACTAAGGTGGTCCAAAATCCCACTTGTATTTGGCCTTCTTTTACCTGTCTGCAATCCTGGGACCTTTCCAGCCTGGATTTATCAGCAAAATGTATTTTGATATGTATTAGTTTTATATAGTTTTGTGAACATTCTAACACACTAAACTAACCAATTCATTACATGACTTGATTTCATTAGTCTCACCTTTTTCAGTGGGTTACTAATTTCACAGTTAATTCCTCCTATGAGCTGCATGTTGGGCATCAAGGGTTTGGGGAACTCCAGACTGAAATCATACCACATCAACCAGACAGCTCCAGTGCTCAGGATCTCAGTCAGGCTCACATCTCTCTGAAGGAAGTTGAATTTCACTTCCTCCGAGAACCAGTAGATAACCTTGCATATCAGTGGTTCCAGCATGCTCACAAGCATGTTCACCACACGCTCACCAAAAGTCATGCGATCTGAGTTTCGTGTATAGAAGCGAGGGATATATAGCTAAAGCAGGGTTTGGACAGGCTGTGGCTGCAGCATCGAGGCCACACGGCAGTCCTCTTAACATACAGACCGTAGACGTTTAGGGTTGGTTTCCCGGATAGGAATTAGATTAAGCCAGGACTAGGCCTTTGCTAATTTGGAACATTTAAGAATTTTTAGAAACATTTGAGTCCATTTTAGCATTTTAAGACCAAACAATGGCAATGATGTATTTTAAAATATCTCAGTGCACGCAGTTTAGACAGCTCATAACATTTATTTTAATTTAGGACTAGTCTTAAACCCTGTTTGGGAAACTGCCCCTTAGTGTATTAATAAATCTCCAATTGACCCTAAGGGTATCACTACCAACATTAAATCTGACTGATTGTCAGCATGCTGTGTCTAGAACTGCAGTTTGGCTTTCAATTGTCTTCAAGAAAAGCCTTGATCAGTATAAATGCTAGATTTCTTCAAATCTCCATAAACCCAAGTGGCCCCCCCCTCACAGAACTGATATGTCGGCTTTGCCAGGATAAACACTGCTTGCGTCACTGTTTTTTTGTGGTTGTTTACACTGCATACACCTTCTTAAACACGCCAGTATTGCTTCCACTCATAGATGTTTTGTCCACATTTAAACTAATTCTAGCTTTAGTTTAATCGCACAGTGTGAGTCCTGAGAGTTACAGTACCACTTTGAATTTTAAAACATTTACCATGGCCTGAAAACCCCAACAATCTGTTTTAAGTCATGTACAGATCTAGTATACTTAATATTTCATGCCTTGAGTATAATGTAGCAAGTATAAATATGATGCTAACCTTTTTCAGCGGGTTCCTAATTCCACAATTAATTCCTCCTATAAGCTGCATGTTGGGCATCAAGGGTTTGGGGAACTCCAGACTGAAATCATACCGCATCAACCAGACAGCTCCAGTGCTCAGGATCTCAGTCAGGCTCACATCTTTCTGAAGGAAGTTGGATGCCAATTCCTCAAAGGGCCAGTATACAAGCTTACATACCAGTGGTTCCAGCATGCTGACAAAAAAGTTTAGTGCGCGCTGACTAAAAGTCATGCGGTCTGGTAATTGTGTAAAGAAGCGTGGGATATATGAAGGAGGGTCAGGACTGCCTGTGGCCGCAGCCTCACACAGTAATCCCCTCAACATGTACACTGCAGGTACAGATAGATTATATGCCAGTATGGCTCCCATTGGTAGAGCAGGATCAGTTAAAACAGCATCAAAGTTTTGTTCTCTCAGAAACTCTATTAGTTCCCGGCTCTTTAATAGACTTTCAGTTGTAGAGGTCAAAATGTTAAAAGCGTTTTTTATTACGTCCACCTTTACAGAAACTCTCTTCAGTAGGGACTGGTCAGGCTCTGTTAGTTCACGCACATGTTCAACCATCACTTGGTCAATTAAAGCCTTCCCATATGTAACCGGAAATGTCTTTGTGATGTAATGTTTGCCTGGACCCAAGAGCATGCTGATCTCTGGAATCACCACAATCACAGTGTGTCCTCTACGTCCCATCTCTTCTGCCACAGCCTTCACCCCAGTCCAGTGACTTCCATCCATAGGCACCACTAACAGCTTCCCAGTCCAACTGCTCCTACCCTGCTCCACAGCTGCAGAACTCACTATACTGATCACTAGACATAAACTTAGTCTGCAGTGCATGTTTGTAGCCAAAGACTTCAAAAAGACTTCACAGTACCTCTGTGCTTCTGTTGGTCTCACGATCTACATTACAAACATATCAGCTAGTTGCTTTTGACATAGATAGCTTGTAGATTGCTTTCCAGATTTTTAGTGGCTGGACACAAAATGTGGGAGGGACTTCTTTCTAAATACTTTTTGTAGTATGTTTTACACATCAGAACAGTAATACTATCTGGCTAATGATTACAACATGGTCAGCATAAACTGAACTATGATTTATCAGTAGTGCTGATCAATGTCAATTGGTGTTTGAACTTCAGAGATACAACAATACCTCCACATGTCATGATGCAAAATTTTTCTATAAGATGTAACTCCTCTTTAATAAGAGCATAAGCAATCTTAAGCTTCTCAAGCAAAAGGACGTACTTTATTTCCCTTGATGTAGTGCAAAAACCACCTCAGTGTAACCAGGTTACAGGTTTGGAATGAGTAAAAGTTTTATTTTTGTGCCTGCCCGAAAAGTTACTAAATGTTGCCAGATGATGTCATGCTCTAATTTGCATATCAGTGATGTCATCACGTAGTATCTGACAAGCGTAAGCCTGTCATGTCTCTACTCTCTGAGGCGCCGTATTATGTTACATTAAAACATTACATCCAGATGCACAATAAATAGGTTCTTCTTATCATATTACTTTGCATGATGACGTCATTACGTAAAGGGGCAAAGAAAGGGCCCCATACACACATACACATTTAAGAAATAAAAAACAAAAAAACAAGAAAGATTAAGAAAAGGGCACTTGAGGCATCCAGGAGGAAAGGGGCGGGTGCTCAAGCACCCTCCGCCCCCCTCCTCTGCACATGCCTGAGCTGGTTTAGGGTGGTCCCAAGCTAGTTATAAGCTGGTCCTAAGCAGGAGATTAAGCTTTAAACCCACTTCTAGACCCACTAACACACAGATGAAGCAAACATCTCACGTTTAAGCATCCATTCAAACATTTTGCACTCACCTTAGTAAGAGGGTTTTTTATGGCACAGTTAATCCCCCCGATTAAAACCATGTTGGGCATCAAGGGTTTAGGAAACTCCAGGCTAAAATCATATCGCAGCAGCCACAGGGCTCCACTGCTCAGGATCTCTGCCACACTTACGTCTCTCTGCAGGAAACGGGAGGCTACATCCTCAGTTGACCAATATATCAGTCTGCAAAGTAATGGCTCTGCAATGCTGACTAGAAAGTTCAGAACACGCTGACGAAATGACATACGGTCTGAGTTCTTTGTAAAGAACCGTGGGATGTAAGAGGGAGGGTTCGGACAGGCCGTGGCCGTCGAGTCTAGTCCACAGGGTAAACCTCGTAACATATACACAGCAGGTAAGGAGAGGTTATAAGCCAGGATGGCACCAGTTGGTACAGCCGGACTGGTGAGTACGGCATCAAAGTTCTGCTTCCTCAAGAAGTCCACCAGCTCTTGGTTCAATAGAAGACTCTCAGCTGTGGCTCTTTGGAGGTCTACAAATTTCCTAATGTTGTTAATTCTGGTGCTGATCTTCTCCAACAAAGGCAGCTGCTTACTCTCCATTACCTCAGCGTTCCGAGCTTGGAGTTCATCCAGTTGTTGCTTTCCGTACGGAACCGGAAATGTTCTAGTAGCGTAGTGTTTGCCAGGTCCTAGCAGTACACTGACCTCGGGAATGACCACCGTCACTTTGTGTCCCCTGCGGCCCATCTCCTCCGCTACTGCTTTCACACCAGTCCAGTGACTCCCATCCATCGGCACCACTAAAAGCGAACCAGTCCAGCCAGGTTCTCTAGGCTGAATCGTAGCTCCCACAGCTGCAAAGGCAAGCATGAAGAACGGCAAAAATGCAACCAATTTCATCTTAAGGTCTTGAAGTTTACAGTGTGTGCTTGAGAAGAGATGCATTCAGGTACTGATTCATCAACGTCTTGAGTCTCTCCCTATAAGAAACAAATTGGATCAAGGCTTGTTTTTTTGTGTGAATTCCTTGCAGGATTAGCCAACTGAGTGATTAAATTAAATATGTTAATTTAGGGACCATTCTTGAAAGTGAGTTACAATCAGAAGACAAAAAAAGTAATCACTTTGACTAAACAGAGTCTGTCAATAAGCACATGTATCACAAAGACCTCCCTTGGTCCAAAGTCCTGCTTAACTATTGCATTCTTTTTATCAGCTGAGATCCCAGGACCTTTGTTACCATTTCTGCCAGGGTTTACCTTCAGTAAAATCAACTGGTTTTAAAACATAAACCTCACACGGAATTCTTACAAATTCTAAAATGTAACAATTTTTTTTTATATTGACCAAATTAATATGGTCAGTATGGAGTATATACAGATCTATTTTGTTCTTGGTACAGCTGTTCCTACATGCAGTGTAAATGTTTAGTATAGATGTTCACCTTTGTCAATGAGATCCTAATTTCAGTTTATCACTTGTATCAGCATCTTGTTAGCATTAAATCATACTGCAACAACCAGCTCCAGCACTCAGGATCCAGCACTCAGGATCTCAAACAGGCTCAAAACCTTTTGCAGAAAGATTGCCCATAAACACAGAATGTGTGAATATACTGTAGCTGTAGTGACTGGCTAATATTTTGTTGTGAAAGTGACACAATGACACTGTCATCAACATTTGTGCAAACATGCAAACTAAATAATAGCAAAATCATCATCGTTATCATCATCAATCAGCGAAATCAGCATTTCATCCCAAATACAATTTTTTGTTTACACACACACACACACATATATATATATATACATAATCAATGGAAAGTCCCCACAATTCAGGGAGATAAAGTGTGTGTTTGTTTCTGTAAAAATATTTGTATCTGTGAATTGCAGGGACTTTCCATAACCATCTATTACTATTACACTGACTAAACAACATTTTCTATGCATCAACCTAACACTACTCCTTAAAGAAAATTTGCATTCTTACACTTTCAGCTAAACACCATTTACTTGTTTGTAGTAGTAGTTACAATATTAATAACTGGAGGACCGCAGGCCAGTCCCCACAAATTCAAAACTGTCAGTTTTGCTATCCTTGTGGGGTAACACATGACGGTATTAGTTGGTTTATGGGGACTCTCCTGTTTTTATACTGTACAAACTGTATGTACTACTGTCCTACACCAACCCTACCCAATTCCCTACACCTAACTCTATCTAAAACCCACACAGTTTAGTATGTAATTTAAGCTTTTTGAATTATGGCGACATTAGCAATGTTTATATAAATACTGTAGCAACACATATTTTTCAGGAAGAATTTAATGTGACCACAAGATGGTGTCATTGCATCAAAAAGAATAGACAATGTAAGAGTCAAGAGCCGATGACAAAGCTGAACTGTATAATTAAAAACCTCATCATAATCATCATCAGAGCTTATACAGTACGTACATAATTGTCGGTACATAAATACAAAATATTTTGTATTAAATATAAAAGATAGTTAAATTAATATACAAAAAGGATAAATCAGTCACTGTGAGGAACTAGTGTGTTTGACTACTGGCTGACAGTTTTTTTTGTTGTTTGGGGATTTTTGGTGTGTTTCTGGACAGGCACATTTGTAGCCGCCTTTGTGGTTGATGCAGAGGTGAGAACAGTTGGCGTTCTTTAGTTCGCACTCATTAACGTCTGCCAAAAATAAAAACGAGAGAATTCATCCTTTAAGTAATATCTACATATAATTTTCGTATGTGCATATGCATGCATGGAAGCATTTCTGTGTGCTGACCTTCACACTGCTGTCCAATAGGATTCAGTCTGTATCCCCGAGGACAGATGCATCTGTAAGTACCTGGCAGATTTACACACTTCCACTCACACCTGTGCAACCGCTTCTGCTGGAGGACAGCCGTCTCCTCGCACTCATTAATGTCTAAAACAAACCATAAGTACTCCTTTTAGAATAGAAATCACACTTATCTCAATGTTCATTAGCACAGAAATAATCTATTCATCTGGGGTTACTAACAAGATAAAAAGAAACAGTAGAAAATGGTAATGCAAAACAAATTTTGTGGTATTAGTCTAAATATAGTTAGCAGATATAATAAAAATCCTTGCAAATATGCCTTTTTGACCCTGTATGACATACAGCACCTGCTTTATTCCACAGAACAATGTTATGTCAGGACAAATTAAATTTACATATGTAGATGACTGACCTTCGCAATGCCTATTGTTGCTATCCAGTCGGTACCCTATAGGACACGAGCACTGGAAACTGCCTGGTGTATTAATACAGCCAGATACACAGAGAGCACTGCCAACATGTTCACACTCGTCCACATCTGCAGAAATATTAACATTACATAAAGACCATGGGGTTGAAGTTTGCAATCAGAACTCACCCTTATGTCGCTATAAAAAACCCGTAAGACGTTGTTTATCTATGGAACACAAATGAACACATATTTGATGAAATCTGAGAGCTTTCTGACCATGCATACACAGCAATGCAACTGAAAGGCCCAGAAAGGTAGTAAGCACATCTTTAAATAGTTTAATTTAATACTTTTGTTGCACAAAGAAAACAGTAAAGTTGTTATTTTTATTTTCTTTGCACACACACACAAAACCTTTCTGGTCCTTGGAAGTCTATGCAGGGTCAGAAAGCTCAAAAATTTCCTTACAAATATCCAAATTTGTGTTCCTTACAGGTTTGGTACGGAGCCCTGAAATCATGCGCATAATAATTCAATTAGTTCCCTCGTTTACTAGATCATGTCCAAGATTTATTCATTCGTTCCCTCATTTTACGTTGTGCGCTAAATATAATAATTTGGCATCGTAACATTACCAGCAGAGTGCTCTAATTCTCAGTATGCGATGTAAATGCCTTGCACCCATATTGTCATTTGACTGTTTCTGGGTTTTTCATTATAAGTGAAGTTTAGGGGCTATGTAACTAAGGATTGTTTTAAAACAATTAATCTACAGTAAATCACCTGCATAAAGTGGCTGTTATTCTTCATGAGCAATTGTGACTTTAGTAAAAATGTGATGTCTGATCTACTTTTTCAGGCAACTATTTTTACAGCTACGTTATTATTCCAGCTACAATTAATCACAACAATACATATACAATCACACGAGTATATATAAATGGCCTGTTTGTTGTTTTACACACATGCACACAGACATTAATTGATAACTGCATAGTCGCGAGATGTAATAAAGCTTTGGATGCAAGTTTTCAACAACAACAAAAAACAATTAGAGTGTCTCTGACCATAACATGCCATAACATAGCAGCAAAATGTTTATGAAAATGTATATGCAGACAGGAAGTAGGCTACATATGCATATTATTTTGTGCGTAATTTACCTAGAATGAGCACAAATCATTATACTGAATGTACAATTTACTTAAAATAAGGGAACGAATTAGTAAACGATATGCGATCTAGCAAATCCATCCTATTTTTTTTTATGTGCAGGGCTTCATGGTTTGGAACGACATTAGGGTAAATAATTAATGAGAGAAATCTCTTTAAGCATGATTTGTTTATGTCATTGGCAGTGCATCAGCACACAGCAAAAACTAATTCACTCACCAGAGCAGGATGTCCTGTCTGAAGAGAGCTGAAACCCTGGACTGCAACTGCACCTGTACGAGCCCAATGTATTTTGACAGACCTGCTGGCACAGGTGCAACTGCTCCACACATTCATCCAAATCTATAAATATACATAAATATAAGTACAGCTATTGCATTATAGTCCACTTTTTATAGTGGAAAAAAAAAAGTTGAGCAACCCTTTGGAAACCACCTGTTTTTCTTCCTTACATGACAAGATAGTCCTAGAGTGACACCAGGGGGTAATGTTAAGTCTTGCAGACATTCAAGGCTGCATCGACACCACATCTGGTTTGCAACCAAAATCATAAATCTATGATGTAAACAAGCTGTTAACCTTGTGTCAGGACCATATCACGATGGAAAAAGAAAGAGCTGCCATTCCTAAAGTGGAAAAGCTATAATCACTGGAGTCTGTATGTCTCGTATCGCTGTGGTTATGATCCCATAGATAACAAGATTTTGTGTGCATGTGCTTCTTTTCTAACCTCGACAGGTGCGCTGATCCTCCAGAAGAAGAAATCCTGGTTTACAAAGACAATGGGAACGATTCTGTTTATTGACATGACAGATCTGCGAACATCCTCCATTGTTTACGGAGCAAGGAGTCAGCTCTGCAGTTAAAAGAAACATAATGAGCAACATTTTAAATCTAACTAGTGATGACAACAAAGAAAGAATGTTTTTTAATCACTTGTGAAACAGAATGTGAAAGACTAAGTTGTCCCTTTCAGATAATATAATTGAATTAACATGGTATGGTTTAGGTTTAGAGAACAGGACAGGATTTGCTCCCTGCTGAGAGTTGAATCCCACATCCGCAGCGACTCACAGATTCCCTTGGTTAATGAATTTACCTTGTGTAGACAGGAAACACTTTTGACTATTAAAAGGTTTTTTGATGTACTTTTTGCTTAACTAAAATAGCCCACTAAAGCACAACAGTAAAACGAACTTGATTCATTAAAATATTTTAAGTGCATTTTTGAAATAAGATAATGTGTTTAGCAGAACACCTGGTTATATCCATCTGTATAAACACATATTCCCAGGTCTGATGACCTTTTAAACCATCCCGAGACCCTCTGTGAACAGTTCTGCCTATCACCTGCTTAGAGAAGTGATGAGCAGGATATTAAACAGATGTCAAATATCAAGTTGAAAGGGGGGTGAAAAGAGTCAGTATACTAAAATGCAGACATAATAAAAACAACCAAACAAGATTATGAAAAAGTAATATTCCCAGCAACTTTAGTCTATGAGCACTTGATTCAAACATGTTAATGAACCCTTTCTTGAATAAATAATAGATTCTCTCTTCTGTCTCCTTAGGATGAACTGATTATGACATATTCCTAATTTCCTCAAGTATCTGATAATTACCTAAAAGCCCATTTCTGCCACATAAGAAAAATCATGCTTTTATAAATCATAATTATTACATAAAAGTAAATAATTAGGTACTAAGTCATAATAAGGACATGGAAATCGAAATTATGACAAAAAGCCAAAGTCATAATTACTTAAATTTGCACAAATGATTACTTTTCATCTTACAGTTATAATTTAAGTATTTTTTTAAATAAATGTTATTATTTAATATTATTTTAATAATAAGAATGATTTACCAAAGCATGTTTGTTTGTTTGTTTGCTTTCATAGATAAATTAATAAATGTAATTGTAAAACTGATGATGTGTGCATTATTTAACATGCTGCAGTTTCAAACAAGAACCCTGCGATTGCACAGTTCACATTAAAAATCTTAGATTATTTACTGAAAAAATGACCTCTCTACATATTTAGATCCAATATGCATCATATATATCTCACCTAAGCAGAGAGGTGTTTGACCACTCCATTGTCCATTGTGTTGACAATAGCTGTAGACATCACCATTGGTCAACGTGTATCCAGGGTAACATGCATACTGAATATAATGCTTATACTGAAGCGGGTCAGGATTCTTTATCGACCGGAAGTAGAATGTTCCGTGAGAAGGAAATGGAGGATAGGGACACACTGGACGGCGTATCCTTGAAATTCTTGGAAGATCTTTTAACGTTGACGTATCAAGTGTTTGTTTGGGGTCACTCTGATTGCTTTTTTCATTTACTTGATCATTTACTTGATCTTCAGTAATGTCTGATTTTTTTTCGTCTGTAAGAGCCTTGAGATGCAGCTGGGTGGCCTTCGTCAAGACCTCCATGCTAGATGTTATGTATCCAGTGGCATCTGTTGGTGGTGGTGATGATGTCTCAGTAAGGTCTGGTCTTTGTTCAAAGAGTCTTCTGGAGGTAGATGAAGCAGTAGACCATGGATTAAGTGCAAAGGACACAGACTCATGTTTGGACACCATAAAACCAGGATAGCTTGTACTCCTAGTGGTGTCTACATTGATGAAAGTCTCTGACTGCAGATGGTTATCTGAGCCTAATGTGTTGATGTTTGGTGCAGGTGTAGTTGATATCCAGTTTGAATTATTTTTACTGTATTCTGGTAAAATCTTAGCAGCTGAAATGACTGAGGCTCTTTGAAATGGTTTGTATGCACCAAGTGTGGGCTGGTAACCTTTTTTGTCTCTTCTGTATGTTGCTTGGGTAAATGTTTGCTCCATGATCTTAACTTGTTGAGTGTCCAATGCTGGAGTGAAGAAGCTGGTTGGTGTGGTGCTCAAAAATGAAGATTCAAGAAAAGAACTGGGTAATGAGATCGTGTTGACATTCGCAGATGCCCCAGTTTCAGATTTCTGAAGATCAGAGTTCCTGATTGGATCCTTGAAGTTTTCAAAGTTGTTGATTAGCCCAGCCTTGCCGCTGTCTCGTGTTTTGTCAAACAATAAAATATTTGAAGGCTTTTTCTCAACTGGTTTTCTAATATTTTTTACCTTAAGGTCTGTAAAGTCAGGTCTGACGTGAGGGAGCTCAAGCAACACTGTTTTTAAAAAAGCATCCTTGTGAGCGGTGTTTAAATGGCTATGTAAGCGAACTTTTAGGCTTGTAGGAAGATTGTGGAAAGAGTCTTGATTCAGATGAAGAACACTCATGATATCAGCCTCTGTAAGAACCAAGAAACAAATGGTAAAGAGGAACATGAAGAAGCCAAAGCAAACAGATGGTGAATTGTACAAAAAGGCAAAAATGGTATTTGTTAATGAATCAGATGGCATACCTTTGCAGACAGGCTTAGTGCCGTTCCAGCTTTTCCCCTTGCAGAAGAGAAGTGCAGATCCAAACAAACTGAATCCAGTATCACAGCTGAAAGCGGCCAGAGATCTGTCTTTAGAAACCACAGTACTGCCATGCAGGAGATCACCAAGGCTGGGGCATCCTGATCCTGGGGTACAAAACAATTTATGGTATGGCTCGAAGTATCAGCATTACATTACAGAACCTATAAAACATCATTTTGACTACTGCTGTTTATTTGCCATTTGAAAAATTGTTTTCATTGGACAAATTTCGCAATACAGAATAAATGTGTGTATATTTATGAATCTTTACTAACCCACACACAGCGGCGGGTCTCTGGCCCACTGTCCAGATACACAGCTGCTAGTACGGTAACCATGGATCCGGAATCCTGGATTGCAGGTGAAGGTAACATACAATCCTCCATAACGGAAAAATGTACGGCCATTTTCTACGTGTCCAAAGCCGCTGCAGCCTTTATCAGCAATGCCTAAGTTAAAACCATCAGACATCATAATTGGGCTTGCACACAGATCAAACTAAATCACAATGTCTAAAATTGTTAATCGAGGGCAGATTGAAAATCTGAAGAAAGCGCTTTTACCTATAGGTTAATGTGATAATGATGATGTGTTAATTATCATACCTGGAGTTTGCATCCAGAGCTGACACAAAAATACACACAGCAGTGCACCTCTCCGACCTAGCATGATTGAGCAAATTCCACCACTAAAAAAAAGAGCCTGTCGAAATCCTAAGATTGTTAGAGTATAGATGAAGATTGCTCAGGCAATCTGAACACTAGAGAGAGGAGTCTTGGGTGAGGGATTGGATAAAAAGTTGAGACAAGAGAGAAAAGGAGAAGGGAGGGAAAAGGGGAGGAGACAAAAATAGAATAACAGGAGTTTAAAACATCTGAACACTCATCTTCAGAACAGGATGAAAACAGAAACAGACAGTGTTTTTTTAAGGGTAGCAACAGCAAGTCAGCTTAAAAGACTAAAACCACTGCATAAAAGCCAACACTTTCTTTTACTTCTGTGAATGCAGACCAGTGTTATAATAATGATAATAAGACACTCAAAGCACTTTACGTCGCTCAACGTATTATTATTTTTATACTATTCATATTTTATTTGTAACACTGTATATTTATGACATTTATATATTTATGGAAAACATACCCCTCTTTGAAATGTATCTATTTATTTCTAGCCCTTGACTTGACTTTTGATAATAAAAGACGGAACACTTCTACGGTACAAGATGAAAACAGAGCAGTTAATATTGGAGAAATATCTACAACAAAAATGACTAATGACTCAAAGTGAAGTCACAATTATAGGGTTATGTACTGCTGAACAATTATACTCCACTTGTAAATTACAGTGCTACACAATAGAGGTTACTGTATTTAAACTGTGTATTTCTCAGTATATTTTCTCGTTCATTTATATAAAAAAGGGCAGGAAGATTAAAAACTCTTACCTTTATGAAAAATGTGAATGCTGGAAAGTAAAAAAATGAATAACTTCTGTGATCCATAAATTGTTAAAAAATAAGTGCCAAAAATGATTTGTAAATTTGTCCCCAGAATTAACCCTGCTGCTGCTCTTTGACATCCAGTTTATGCACCACCCTAAAAGCCTCCAGGAACTCATTAAAGTCAATGCTGCCATCTTTGTTAAAGTCTATGCTTCGAGCCATGTCGTCTATTGTCTGGTCATTCACAGTAACCCCCAAATGGGAACTGAAGAGCTTCCAAGTCTGACGAAACTCCTCAATGGAGATCTGACCTATGTGAAGGTAAAGAGGTGGGTGAGGATTACCATATGATAACCGGCATTAATCTCATTAAACAATCAGACACTAACCTGAGTGATCCTTATCGATGATGTTAAATATTATCTCTAGGTCAGTTCTATATCTATAAAGTGTTTGAGCCAAGTTTGGGGTTACCTAAAAAAAAGGTCATATCAAAAAGTGAATTGTGAGGTATCATGTTGTCAAAATAAAAGTCAAAATGTCTATTGAAGCTGGGCGGTATAACAAGCATATATGTGGTTAAAATATCATTACAGCTTAACTAATTCACTTGATTATTCAAATATAAGCATTACCACACGACTATTAACATAAAAACCATTTTCCTAACTGTTAATGTAATACAACATTTCTCATATAAGCTATGATATACTGCCCATCCTTACATAACATAAACATAGATTAAGATAATGACCGGAGGGATAGGCTCTCCAGGGCTGATGTCCTCAAAGCAGGATTCATACTCTACATTGCCATCTGTACTTAGACGGGCCAGGCGTGGGCGCAGGGTTCTCCAAGGCAAATACAATCGTAAAACAGTCTCCACCACCTGTGCCCACTCGCTAGTGGAGATGCGACCTGCAAGAAATGGAGAAAAGAACCATTTTAGTTTAAGCGTCAATTACCTGCAAGTGCATAATATTATATAACATAATATAATATAACCTGTGTTGTCTATGTCATACTGTTGAAAGGCAGCCATCAGCTCAGAGCGGTGAGCATAGAGCTTCTCTTTCAGAGCCCTGAGGGCTGAACCTTCTGCTACACAAACTCTGAAACACACAAATTAATATATATATATATATATATATATATATATATACATATGTAACCGGTCACACAGTTCCATAGACCTAACACTAATTTGTTATCGAAGGACAAGTATACCTTTGATGGAGTGTGAGTTTTCTGGTGCTTCGACTAACTTGATACTGGAAGAAGCGTGGGACCAATTCAGGCCCCAGTTTGATGTACGCTCCACGGTTACTGCCCTCTTCGTAGTAATTAGATGCAGAGAAAATAGTGATAACCTTAAATAAAAGAGGACAATTCCTAAAATAGTTAAGTTTAAAGCTTCTTTAAAATTAAAATTGAGAAAAGCTGAAATTTGACAGAGTGCCCTGTTGAAAAGAAACAGCATACTGTATGCTGGTTACAGTAGGTATGTTTTGAAGCTGGGTTTAAGCTGGTACTTTTCTGATCTTACGCTGGTCAGACCAGCTTAGGAACCAGCACACGACCAGCTAACTTCCAGCTTGAACCAGCAAAAGAACCAGCTTAAACCAGCTCAAACCAGCATCAAAACATACCTAACCAGAATATGCTGCTTTTTTGGATCAAAATCCATGTGTTCACCTGTCCGTTGTGGCAAAGCTCATAGCCCTCCTGTTTACATTCATGCGATCTGATGAGCAGACAGAGGCTGTGTTTCTGCATCAGCGCCTGCGTCACATCTGGCCCAAAGTAACAGCCTCCACCGCGAAAAGAATTCGGACTGCAGCCATTTTGATTTTTAGGGTCACTCCACAGGATGTCAACAACCTGTAACAGACAAATTATGACTGTGTAAAATAACACATAATTCTTTTACTTTTTATCATTGTTACAACTATTTGTCTAATTTCTAATGTTTAGGGACTACTAAATAATTTCAAAAAGTTTGAATCAGATCAGTGCTAACTAAAAGGTAGTCAAAGACAGAAAAAGTATATAAACAGCTAAATGCTTCAGGCCAGAAATTTAATTTATACTGTGAACCACAATTTTATAGGAATATTGTTTAGATATTTAGTATAGATATTTACCTCAGTGTTGTTATTGCTTGCCAAAACTATTAAAGATAATTTTTGTTACAGCTTAATAGATATATATTAAAGGAGTCAAACAAAGACAATTTTCCACAAGCTAATATGATTCTTTAGGGTATTAATGGAAAGTTTGTAATATAGTTTGTTTTAAAATTTCTCAAAGATAGTGTAAAAAAACGCTAATTTTACCCTGTCAAAAACAGCTCTTAAAAAATCACTCTGTTCTGTGTACTTCCCCTTTAAATCTTCAAGAGCTTCACTGACCCCGCCCCTCTTTTCCGAGGCACTCTCGTAGGATCTTTTTTTATCCGTATTCATAGTGAAACTTGCTAATTAACACATTATTAGGAAAGGCGATTTGCAAAGATTCATTAAAAGACATTATACTCACTGCTTC
>JAUCNO010000044.1:8141148-8180291 GCA_032353835.1 Enteromius viviparus
TGGTGTGGATTTCATATTAGTGTGCGCATGTATTTCATATATGTATATTTGAACATCCAGTAGTATACATGTATATGCGAGTGATTTATAGGTGCATATGCACGTGTTTCATGTATGTATTGATAAACGAAGTTTGATTTAAATCCCACACGGCGCCTCATAAATGACCACTACTCTGTTCATTAATACATTCAACAACAATACACCTCAATCTTGCTTGTCTCTGTGTCTCGGTCTGATGACGGCTCACTCAGGGCGGTTCTGATATAAGACACCAGTTCAGTCTGTGTGACACGCTTCTGTCAATCAACTATTGTGTGAGTGCTCTCTGTCAGTGTGACGCCACATGCATTTGAGAATGGCTTGATATCAGAAGGGGCAACTTTTTTTATTAAATGAAAAGAAAACTACTGGTGGATCTTTAACAGCTTGTAATGTGTATATATATATATATATATTTAAAACAAAAATACCCTACATTTTATATTGATTATTTTTTATACATGTTTTATATATTTCTAAGCTCAAAGCCAGAGTTCTACAGTATGCTCATTTATAATTCATAAACACCTTTTTCTTGAAGTTCAGTAAGTTTCAGCAAAATTCTCACATCTCCTGCAATAAAGTGAGTCATTGTGTACTGTGGAGGTTTAAGCTAAATGGAGTTCTAGGCAGAACAGTTTCACATCCAAGACAGACATTATTTGTCACACATTCTGGGAACGGTTTCAACTCACTTGCTGCCATTCCAGTTCTTCTCTGGGTGGCTCGGGGGGCTCTAGGGAGACGAAGGAGTCCAAGAAGGGCACTTGGAGCACATCGGTGGGGCTTGGTAGACTAGGAGAGGGCAGAGGGCGGCGCGGAGTGTTCTGTGACGAGACCCGAGGGGAGCACACGGATGATGAGGAGGAAGACGATGAAGAAGATGAGGAGTAGCTACCATGCTTAGTGAAATGCTTCTTCCTCCTGCGGGAAGCACGACTGGTGCGGCCCGAGGAGCAAGGGCTGTCCTGTCTGGATCTTCCGCTGTGTCTGCTGCTGCTGCGACTGCAAGCTCGGACGCTGAGATGATCAGTGCTGCGTTTGGGAAACCTGAGAGCAGACTTCACCTGCAATGTGAAGGATAATCATTTTTACATGATCCTGATTGTCACATTTCTACTTACCTCAACAAACATGTCGATTTAAACAGTAATTATTTTATTATGTAAGAATTCTATAAATAGGCTTCTAAAATAAGCTTTTATAAATAAACACTATGCCTCACAACTAGTGCTGTCAAATGATTAATCATGATTAATCGCATTTCAAAATAAAAGTTTTGGTTTGCATAATTTATATTTGTGTACTGTGTATATTTATTATGTTTATATTAGTGCTGTCAAATGATTCATCGTCTATATTCATTATGTATATTTACATACAAACACTTGCATGTATATAAAGAAAAATATGGAATGTTTATATATTAAATACATTTATATATAATATAAATTATATCAGAATAAATATATATAAATGTAAATACATGCAAATAGTTTCTAAATATAAGCTGTATGTGTGTGCGTTTTATATGTACATAATAAATATACACAGTACACATCCATATATTATGTAAACAAAAGCTTTTATTTTGAATGTGATTTCTTGCGATTAATTGTTTGACACTACATGCAAGTATATACTTTAGAAAAAAGTATATTTACATACAAACACACACACATATATAAAAAATATTAACTGTAAGAATATAAACATATATGTAAATATTTTCAAATATTGTGTGTGTATTTATATATATATAATAAATTTACAAAAAACACACACGTTATGTAAACAAAAACTTTTATTTCAGATGGGATTAATCACAATTAATCGTTTGAAAGTACTAATCACAGCTGTGCTCAAAAGCCAAATAAATAAACAAATGCATGTGAATTATAGACTTAAAACTGAAATAATTTTATTATGTGAAGAATCTAAATAAAAAAAACACCTACTTTATGCCTTTCAACAGTGCTCAGAAAGTCCAGATCAGTTTTGTCCGATATGCCACCGTGAACAATTAGCACTTTGTTATCAACGACAGTTGCAAGAGGAAGAAGGCTGAACACATCCTGGAGAAGCTGCAGGATTTCCCTGCCATGAGTCTGTTAAGAAACACATTAGAAGTTTATGTGCATTTCTTTTATGTCCAATAGATGGCAGTAGCATCTAATATTTAACAGTAAACCTTTATTAACCCTCTGTAAACAAGCAGTATTTATTTCAGCAGTTTTTACGAACATTGGAAAAAGCAACTGTACATTTAACTTAAGCAAAAGCTAAAAAGCACATATAACAATATACCTTATACTTCTGCATGACTTCTTTTGTGAATCCGTATCTGCAAGAACATCAAAAGCACACACTAATAATAATAAATCATACTTTTAATTCAGTTTGGAAAATAAGAAGGTTTTTAGGGCATACTACTTGTATGCACAGAGGATGCACAGAGCATGGAAGCTTTATTAAAAGTCATGCCTTCATCATTAGTCTGAATGGGTGATTTAGCGTGTTACCTGAGATTCATGATGTGGTCCTCGTGGTTGCCTCTGTTCAGATGCATGTGGTCGGGGTAAAGCAGTAGGAAGGCAAACAGAATGATGATGATCTCTGTAGATTTCTTTCCTCGATCAACAAAGTCTCCATTGAATATATAGGGGTTCTCAGCAGAGGGCAGACCGTTCTGGGTAATAAGGCAATACATCTTGAGTGTAATAATTCACAAGTGATGCCCAAGTGGCTTTAATGACCTCATTCTCTGGATTTGCTTAGGTACATTACCCCGGCACCAATATGCTAAAATGTAATTACTCGAAACAATATTCTACATCTAAACAATCAATCTGCATTTACCTTGTAAAAAATAAGCAGTAAGTCATCCAGTCTACCATGCAGATCGCCTGCGAGAAAGAGAAATGTGGCACATAAAAGCTGGTTATCATTCCAGAGAATAAAAATCAAATATTGGAATCTGTGATGAAAATATGCAAAATATAAACACTTTAAATGCTACAACGCGATCTCTTTTAGAGCATTCGAAGATGGGAATTCAGTTATTCATGCATGCTTTTCTGTACTAATTGAATCAGGAGCGCTGTTGAGTATGAAATGGTGCAGGTTGGCTGCGAGGAGCCTATTGAGGTACATTGAAGTGCTTTATGAAGTGCAAAATAAATAAGCACTCATTCATTCATGCCGCATCAATAGTTTTCCATTCAAGCTATCAGAAATATTGAACATCTCTCAAATGCACTTTTGCAACTTGGATTATTTTTTTCATACAATTTATAGTGTCTCACCACATATAGTTATCTCTTTGGCATAGGACGTCGACAGGTATATGACGTTTGGCATCTGTTTCAAGAACTTCTTTGTTTCATATAGTAGCTGGAGCACATATTTGCCGTGCAGGGTCTGAAAATGAGTTAGATGCTTATAGGTTTGCTGTTTCTAAATTAAAAAGCAATAGAATTAAATAATGGCTAAAATTGTAGAAAAGAGATAAAGTTACAGTTAAGCTTAAAATTATATATAAAAAAAAGTGCTGTCAAATTTTTACTAGTGATTCATTACATCCAAAATAAAAGTTTCAATCAATCAAAAAAACAACAACAACATATTTCTTAAATACATTTTATGTGTTTGTATTCACATAATAAATATTCAAAAAATACACACACATATATTATGTAATCAATAAATTTTATTCTGGATTAATAGCTTGACAGAACTACAACAAATTAATTTTATAAATATATAATACTGTTCAGAGGTTTGGGGTCATTTATTTATTTTGAAAGAATATAATATTTTTGTTCATAAATGTGCATTATATTGATCAAAAGTGATTGTAAAGACATTTAACATATTAAAGATATGTAACCAAAGAATAAAATGTAAAAAAAGATTAAAATAAAAAGATTATGTTTCTTGAGCAACAAAATAGCTCCAAAAAATGACTTTTTCTGCAGGAATAAATTACATTTTTAAATGTATTTATTTTAAAAATGCAATATTATTATAAGTACTGTATATAAATGCTCACTGTAAAAATCTAAACAAACCCCAAACTTTTGAACGGTAGTATAACTCATTTTATACCGTTTAAGCCTGCTAGACAGAGATAAATAATAAACAAGATGAACCTGGTTTTTGCCAGAAGGTTCATAATTGTTCCGACTATTAGTGAAAGTTTTATAGTGTTGTACCTGCTCTTCTTTAAAGGCGCTGAGTAGGGCATTGGTATCAGTCACGCTCAGCGGGAAGGAGAGACGAGGACCGCTGTACGATTCCGGCACGGCAATCTGCTCGTACTTCAACTGCCTGACCTCCTCAGTTAACGGGTCGACCACAGAGTCCAGGAGGTGAGAGATCAAGTCTGGGGGAAAGAGAACATGGCTGCTGTGGTGACTCGTGTGTGGGAGGAATGAAAGAATCATCACAGAAAGCAAGTGTGACATGCAACTTGATTATCTTGGTATGATTCAGCAGAACCAATTTTGTGGTGCATAGATGATGGGACATTGCATGGAAAATGCATCATCTCTGGAATTACAGCCTTTTAGCCCGGCCAACCTTTTAAAATGAAGTAGAAAAGGTGAAATGAATTTAAAAATCATGAAATTTAAAATAAATGGTGAACTGTTTTATGACCCAAAATGGAATAAAAATTTGAACCTTTTTTCTCCATTATCATGTTATTATTACAATCTGCATAAAAAAAATAATGGAAATGTGAATCAAGAAACACTTTGGAACATCAAAAGGTTTGTGTTATTGTTAGGCAGCACTGGGCATGTGGCAAGATGAGAACATGGGAACATCAACACATGCAGACAGGCATATCCGTTTCAGTTTTCAGTTATTAAATAAATGATTAATTCTCAACCTGGAATCTATTATGAAAGGCCCATCAAAATACGCAGTACACAGTGCCATAACACAATGTAGAATACTTCAATTTGCATAGCGTCTGGCCCTGCACAGGGATTTGAGGAGTGCTGACCCATTGTGTCATTCTTGAAAATGTAAATTTGCAGTGTTTTCCGTAAATTAATGCAGGGAGACTAGAATTTCAGGAACAGATGTTTGTATTGAGGAGAGAGCAAATGCAAAATAATTTTGTATTGCCTTCATTTAGACAATATCTACTGGACATCATTCCTGACTACTTTAGATTGATAGTGATAAACAAACATTATTCAACTCTACTGTCTGACTGAAAATTAGGCAATATTCAAACCTTTTCTGTGATTTTTAGTACAAAATCACAAACATTGGTTAGTAGGGTTGATTTTTTTTGGAAACTGATACGTATTAAGGACGCATCACAACTGTTTTCAATATTGACTGCAGAAAATGCAACTAATTTATGCTTAAACATATAATATTATATGTGACCCTGGACAACAAAACCAGTTAAAAGGGTACATTTTTAAAAAGAAAAACTGAAAAAAAACAGGATCTGACAGTATTTGGTTGAGATGCAACTATTTGAAAATTTGAAATCTGAGGTTGCAAAAAAATTTAAATTGAGAAAATTTGAGAAAAAGGAATAGTTAAACCAAAAATAAAAATTCTGCTATCATTTACTCACCCTCTATTAGTTCCAAATTTGTAAGATTCTTTTTGTTCTGCCGAACACAAAGGAAGATATTCTGAAGAAAGTCAATGGTGACCCAAAACAGCCTTGTTACAAAATATCCTCCAAATACAGTTTAGGACCTACTAGAGGGTGAGTTAATGATGGCAGAATTTAGATTTTTGGGTGAACTGTTCCTTTAGAGATGTCCAAATGAAGTTCGTAGCAATGCATATTAATAAGTTTTTATGTATTTATGGTAGGAAATTTATAAAATATCTCCATGAAACATGATCTTTACTTAACATCCTAATGACCTTTGGCATAAAAACAAAAATAATAATAATAATACTTTTTTACTGTGTTTATGACCACATACATGTAGCCTTGGTGAGTATGAGAGAATGGCTAACAAAATTTATATAAGATGAACATATAAGCCTTAAGGCCCGTTCACACCAAGGACGATAACTGATAAGATAAACTGTAGAAGACATAGCTCTAAAAATCATTTGCAATATTAATAATTAGCAGAGTCCACACTACAAATATAACAATAAAGGCACAGAGAAATTATAGGTCGGAATCATTTTCAGAAGGATTTTTTTCCAGCTGATGAACGATTGACAGCCAATCAGAATCCAACCTGTTCTCACAAGCCCTAGAATTTAAAGCAGCAGTGCGCTGAGAATAAACAGAAGATATCGTTATGACATTATACAGCAGTTATCTTTATAGTTATCCTGCTTGGTGTGAATGGGCCTTTAGTGCTCAGAACCCATGGCAACCGATTAGGCTGCATTATAGTTGTAACTGCAGACCTTTCAATAATAAATATGAAGATACACATATCATTTACCATAATATAATTACATACTTCCTAATTGTCATCAGGCAAAGATTCTAAAGCCACAGAAACAAGCGGCTGAAAACCATCCAATCCCTAGACCATGATTACCTGACAAGACCAGTCATGTGCACTTGCAGCCCACTCAACTGCTTAAACACAGTTTTCCCAGAGGAAAGCCAATTCAGTGTCATCACAGGCTGGAGCAAAGAACCCCATGTGAAGAATACAAAATAGTAAAAGGAACATTCACTATGAGTAAAAATTAATATGTTGTTTTCACGACTGTTATGGTTCTTCAGAAACATTCGATGCATACTCTCTCTCTAGATTCTTCTGCTGTGTTCTTGGTGATCTCATTTGAGTTTCCGCTGTTCTGCTTGACTAAAGATGGGACTAATTGTCTTCTGTAATTCTGCACTTTGGACAGCTGCCTGTGGAGGCTGGTTCCTGCATTTCTGGCTCTCTGCACATTACCACCACTCAAAATGGGATCTCCCAAGGTTGCTAAGCAACTGTGTCTCCATATAGCATTTTTTTGGAATCTCTCAAAGGATAGGTGTGCAACACTCTGGAGGGAGATCGTTTGATGCAAAAATCACATGAGCTAGGGGCTTTCCAAAGGTGTGCTTAGGGACGGCCAAATTCAGATGATAATGAATAAACAATCACTAAAGAAAATGAAATTTTGCTGTTTTAAACTACAACAGAACCTGACAAACCACCATGGCTTTACCAAACCAATAGTGCGTTTAATCTGTTTGTCTAACCAATGACAGACGGGAGTGTTTCAAATGGTCAATTATTCAATTACACAGAAGGTTTTGCATCTTTTAACAATTATTACCTGGTCCATTGCCATTCATCTGTGTGAAGTTGTCCAACATGAAACTGAAGAAACTGGAGAGCTATAAACATTACAAAGATGTATACATTAAAATGAATGTAATGAATGAGTTTATTAAGTGTAAGATAAGATATTTATTTTTTCTGTTTATGGACTGGCCATAACAAGCAAGTGTCTTTTATACCTGTAGCTGGTCCTGTTCCCCTGCATACTCAATGGACTGAAAGATGTTCCACGTATAGCGTCTTCTCATCTCCAGACGAGCAACATAGCGTCTGTACCAACGCTGGATCAGTATGGCAGCTTTCATGGCTGAATATGTTAAGGACACACAAAGAATGCAAGTGGCTGGTGTAAACAGAATCCTTGAAGCAATATTTCTGTGACCATAACTTTGAGACAAAAACTATTCGAGTAGAGAAATGCAAACAACGAGGTTTACCAATGCAATGCAGGCAATGAGCGCTTTGGTTTAAAGCTTGTTTAACAAATTGTTGTCAAATGAGTCAAAAGGCAATGCTAAAAAGGCAAATGTAGAATTTCTGGGAAACACGTGTGCATATATAAAAAAAACATGAAAGATTGAAAACAGTGCATTTGTCCCACGACAACCTTTGTTCTGTTGCTATAACTGATTCTCGTTTGTCTCGTCAGATTCACGTAGACATGTTAACAATATGCTTTAATGCACATGCAGCTTTTGGTACAGGAACACTTGCATCTTTTCCAGAACACTTGACGGCAAAGACTGTGCTAAAAATACACCTTGTCTCAGGAGGTCAATATCACAGGTGCTAATTAAAGAAGTGCTAGGAGCAGTTAAGGAGAAAGAAAACAACACAGACATTAGAGACAAGGCTTTGCTCAAGAGTACATATCCATAAAGAAATGATAAGCTTTGCTTGAGAAGGAAGGGGCAATTGCTAATCCATTTAATTTATTTGAAAAATCACATTCATAGGTTTACCTCCAAAAATACGGTAGTTTGTCATAAATCTACATTGGTGCTTTCATGCCAACTAGTACTTCTCTATAGCCACGAATGAGACACAGACAGTGATGACAGATGCTGAAGAAAGTGCCTTACTCAGAGCTGGGGTGGGCTGCTTGATGGAGCCATCTGTGTGAGAGGTGATTCAATTAAATTGAATAATTTAAGTAATATCTGGGGGGTGGAAAAAAAAGACAGGGCTGGGGACTAAATGCTACATGAGCACTGCCATATTTTTCCAACAAATAACTAACGCAAACTTTTTGATAACAGAGTTGTTGCAAAGGTGAGAGAAAAAAGAGGTCGAGCAAAGCAATACTGCATATTGCATTAGGGATGAAGAACCAATATTACCAGTTTCTGAGGGTCGTGTTTGGTTCTCAACAGCAATGGATGTGCCACATCCCATGATGGGACTTGCTTCTAGTCATGTAAACACCAAATTCTTTAGGTTCTCTTCTTTGTTTAGTATCCAGAAATGTCTGTACAAAAAAAATTTAAATTTAACAGCTTAATTAATCAGTACAAAGACTGCAACCATATAGGATTCAGGGTAATAGTTCTGCATCCTCATGGCAATTAGATCTAATATTTCAGTGCGGTTTTGAAATTCATAATGAAGTGAAATGGCATTAGAAAGAAAAGCAGTACTGCCTTGAATTAATGCAGCATCACAGTAGCGTGTCTCTGTGGAATAAAGCAACAAAAGATACTTACAGCAAATCATGCTGGACTTTAATCTGTGCCCTAAAGAGCCTTTCAAAAGGCCCTTTTAACAATGATCAGTCTCTGTGGGGGGACACAGGGAGAGACATGTAGGCTGTTGATTGTCATCTTCACAACGTTACAAATACAGCAATAATAATAATAATAATAATAGTGTTATAATAAATATGTTACCCCAACTTCTGGGGAGATGCTTATTATTTTTAAGTAATAAAACTCTTTAAGATGTACTAGATTATTGATGCAGACTGCATTACTTTACAACAAAAAATGCTGAACTAATATACAGAATAAACAATCGTATAATTAGGCTCGGAACACAATCAAAACATCACACTGGAAACGAGACGCATAAGTTACCTTTCCGATGTCCAGCATTCAGTAGGCTATGACATGGACGTTGAGAAACTAGGATCGGATAAGAAGTAATAAAAAAAAATCAAACATTAATTTCCAAACGTGGAAGGATGCAACAGCTAAACACCACAGGTGTCAGACAAGGGTAGCCTGGCGAAACGCCGTGGCAGTCTGACGATTTGAGAACACGTCCCCCTGACTCGTGTGAGTCTAGTGAGGAGGTTTGATTCATCCCGGCGAATCGAATCGTTTGGATTGGTTCAGCAAAAGATTCATTCACTGACTCGCTTCAGTAGGCGGCGACATTGAGTCGATTTGAAGAGTTTCATTCAAGAATCCATATGTGTCAGTTTATAATGCATTAAAATGCTTGTCTGCGTAGTTTTTAAAGAGTATTTAGATGTAGCTTTCCTCCATAAAAAAAACTAGAATCTCCCCCGCCATGAGGTTCATACGAGATAAGCTCATTGATGTTATAATACACTCAATTATTATGTGGTTTCCTCTGCGTTCATGTTACGATTGCGTTAGCCTGTATGGTTCATGAACGTTACACTTGCGTTTTTATCCCTGCTCATTTAATAAAGTTGGTAATTAGTTCAACAAGTCAACCAGTGAAATTCCCCTTTACAACAACAAGCCAGCATAGACGAATACACACTCACCATTTTATCAAAAGCCTTTTATTATTTCGACACTTAAATATTTACATAAAAATTAAAATAGATACATTAAAAGCGTCTGCTAAAAACACAACGACTCAAGCGCCTGCCAGTGCGGGTGAAATTCTGCGGCGTCTGAACTGATCCCAGGCCTCCTCGATCTCCCTCCGCGTGATGGCTCTGTGGCGGCTGAAACACGAGAGACGCGCGGCCTCTGACCCCACTTTCTGCAGCAAATACCGGTTTACGCCCCTGGACTCATGAACGAGTCTCGCTGCTGGCTGATCGACCTGTGCATGAAAACCATGTGTTTGACACGTGCAAACATTTTTGTTACATTTTCAGCTTTTGTTCTTCAGTTATTTCTGGATTTATTAAACACACCTGTCGCCGGACTGTGCACATGAACGCAGCGTGTCCCCTGGTTCTTAATGTGGAACTTCTGGATGACGCACACCGCTTGCTTTTAAGGCTAGGAGCTTTCATGATGACCAGAGGAGTGGGTGAACAACAAGCGCTGAAGGGAAACTGCAATTTAAGGTATGTCTAATCAATCCCCTAATGACTTACAAGCAGGTGCGTGCCTCTTTAATTTGACTTGCAGCGCATGCGCACGCACTCGACCCAAAGAATTGTAGCAAGAGTATATTTTGTTGTCAGATTTAATTCGTCTGAACAGTTTAGCTGATTTGATCTGAAAGTTACCTTGCAGTTTTCTGGACACTTATAAAACAGAATATTATGTTTATATGCTTGTCGACGGATAATTCATGGGGGCACAGTAATTAATTTAGGCATTGGAGGAATTAACATACTCAAGCATCCTTTTTTTCAGTCACCTTTTGAGTAGCATTAAACCACAAATCATTAAAGCAATTTCAGATGTATTTTTGTGAAATGTGTAGAAATCAGATTATTTCATTTAAAATAAATTTGAAATTTGTATTCGCAAATTAACTATTTCCTCTTATATTGGATCATCCTATGCATCTGCATTGATACACTAAGGTTGTTTACCACATGCTACCCTTACTACAATTTCTTTTAATATATTCATATTTATTTTATTTTATTTAGTTGCTTTTTTGTGCATTGTGAGTCAATAGATTATACAACCGAAGTATACAAGGTACAGAGAGAGGCTTCCTTTATTCAAAAATGTTGTTTCTGGGGTAAGTGCATAAACACGATGTAGGCTCATAGTAAATACAAAAAGGGATTTGGTCAAAACCATGGGAATAAAACACTACATCACCATCACAAACCACATTTGAACACACAATAATACAACACTCCCACATCTCCCATCTCTCTCCAGATAAGCAAAACCTTCATGTCAGATTTGCCAAAGCAACAAACTTCACACAAATGAATACAAGGTTGTTTATATGTAACATTGAACACAAATAAATATTATTGTAACACATGCTAATGAAAAACCAGAAAATAAAAGAATGTGCAGTGATTGGACAGTGGTATTCACTTTGGCATATTGTGACACAAGAAAAGAGGTGGAACAGGAAGTAGTCGGGTATGGCTTTTCAACACAGTGTCACGATCAATTCGTACATATTCGTACGAGGTGCCAAATTTGTGCCAAATCATACTAATTTGTATGACCTCACTCGTATGATTTCGTACGACTTGTCTAAAATCACATGATGGGTAGGTTTAGGGGCGGGGTTATGTTTAGGTTATTCGTAAAAATTCATACGAATTGCCATCTCGTAAAATACGTACGACTTAGAATAAATCGTATGAATTCGTACGACTGAGGTTGTACAAATTTGTACGAATTAGCCACCTCGTAAAATACGTATGAATTGCCGTGAGATCAGGTTGGGCTTTTCTGACATGTTCCAGATTAGGTGCATTTATTTATGCAAAGTAGCAGCTCCAGGCGGATGGCAATACGAGTGTGCCAGCCGAGAGGGAGGATACGGATGTAACGCGCTACAATCGGTGGACGCAGCAGGTTCTGGACTGTGGAAGAGCGGTCAGAGTTTCCATAAAACACCTGAGGAAAAGACAAGTACGATAAGTGTTGAAAACAAATGAAACCAATTTTTATGCAATACCTTAAAAGGAATAGCAATTTTCACTCCTTATAATTCCAGGATAGGCTGGTCTGTACCCTGTTGTTTCCAGTTTGGTCTTTGTAGTAGATCCAGTTGAGTTTCTCGTTGGAGCGGTACTGCATGGAGTATTTAGTAATCCACTCATCAGAGTCACAGCGGCCCTGGGTCAGGATACCAGAAACCACTTTGACCTCCTTTAGGTCAATTTGAAGCCACTGGTTGGTATCCTGGAACTTAGACAGCCAGGCACACCTAGGAGAGGAGAGAATAATCTACAGTATCAAAGCAAAATAAAATAACAGGTCGCTTAGACCTTTAACAGCAAATTCATGACTTCTGTTCCATAATATGCAATATTTCAGAGAACTCACCCAAATCCTTGGTTGTTGAGCCTTGCTTTGCTTGGAACCCATGAGGAGAACCAGCCTGTGTACTGGTCTTCATTAGAGCAGCTCATCTGATCTGGACTCATAGATCCTGCCTCAAAACCCAGGGGCTTATGGTAGGGACATTCTGGGCAGTGAATTGAGAATGTGGTTAATATTTAGCTTTGCTAATTTGAAGTAAAACTATAAATATGCATCTCTGTCAGTTGGGCTCATACAGGGCTTTCTATAGGCAGTTCTAAATAACAAATCTATGAACAAGCCTATTCAACAAAAGCCTGCAGGATTTCTGACATGGGGCTTAATGAAACATTAGTCACGCAGTCAGAGAGATTTCTTTGTCGTGTTGTATTTAAGAGAAATGGACAAAGCGTTAATCTGGCGGCTCTGTAATTCCGTGCTTCCACTCTTCTGCCCGTGACTTCACAATCCCAAAAGCTTTAGTTCCCCATAGTGAAAGATCAGCATCCATTAGGACTTTAGGTTGACAGATGGTCACGTTCCACACTTAAGCTCCAGCCTACATCAGTGTTTTTGCATAACAGTCCCTCTTCTTCAGGATTTAGGATGTTCTTTTTGACAAGCCAACTTCCGGTTGAGATCAAAAAACATGAATGAATCATTTAAATCAAAATCATGAATACTCTTAAAAAAATCTCTGGAAAATCAACAAATAATGTCCTAAAAATTACAAATCTGTCAACATCATCATTCTGTTGTTCCAAACTTCCATGACTTTCTTTCCTCTGTGGAACACAAAAGACTTTAAAAAAATATTGGTAACCAAACAATTTTGGTTCTCATTAACTTCCATGGTTAAAAAAGTCAACTCTTTAGTTAGCAAAATGCTTGGACAGTAAGTCATATAGATCTGAAATTATCTTTTCTATTTGGTTGAATGGTTTGATTGGCAGGTCCTATTCTAGTCTTGGTAATCTCGGGAACTGTCAACATAATGGGATTATGAACAAGCATCCGGTCCATCTCTGATTCTTGCTCCATCTTTATTTTTACCCCTCAACATTCCTCCCTTTCATTTGATTCTAACACGTCGGTCTCCGAGGACTGAGAAAGCAAGCAGCTCTGTGTTAATAGAGCATGTCTGCCCTGTGGTGGTGTGCCAGTGGGATGCAGTGATGGCGCACATGACCCAGGTGAAGCTGCAACCAAATGATTAATGACTTTCTACGCCTCTGCAGGAGAGGGCTTGTCCGGAAGCCAGCTCATTCACACATGTCCTGCCTTCTGTTTCCAAAGGGCACCAACTAGAGCTAACTAAACCATCCATCTCAGTTCTCAAAGAGTCAAAGTTAATTTCACTCCCCTGACAAAACAAGCATTTGAGTAATATTTGATTCACAATAAAGCCAGAAAATACCAAAATACTTTGTAGTAGCAAAGTGGAGTTCGTCTAAAACTACGAGAAAGCCTACAAACCCTCACATTCAGGTTACGATTTTTGCTTTTAGAAAAGAAACGCCATTGCAATTGTTTAAATCCATATTATAGCCTATTCTTACCTGGCATGCAGTCCATCTCTTGTCCCCTACTTGATGAAGGACCTTTGGAAAGCAACTTGTTAGTGGCATCACAGTCACACTGGCAGGTTTTCCCAGCCCATGTGTCATTGCCCTCGCCATCCTAAGCACATATGAACACTGTCATCAATATTTGACTTGTCATTGTATCTGATATCAATATCAAACGCATTTAATTACCTCTTGCGCTTGCAGCCTAATAAAACCTGGACAAAATGTGAAAGAGTAAAAGAGCATGAAATTGGAATATAATATTCATTATCACCTTAATTTACAGTTAACATTCCTTCTTTGTCTTCAATAAAAAATAAATCTTATTACATTTTAAAATTGTACCAAAATGTAAAGTTTCTGCTACTTTAGTGAAAATGACACATACCTTGAGACACCAGCAAGATGGCTAACAGTAACATGTTCTGCAGTCTGTACTCCATGATGGTTTATTTTTCGAGTGGCGGACCACCGCGCTGATATTAAATGGGCTAGATTACTGTAATCCACAGAGCACTAATGGCCTTATCTAATGCCTTTCATCTCAAAGCTCCTCCCTTTGCTGCTGAAAGCTAGTTTGAAATTGTTCACATCGCAGTCCGACCCTTGTCTGTTAAAAAAAAAAGAGAGAAATTGCCAAATGATTCCAGATTATAAAGCCGGATGGTCACCTTCTGTGACCCAGTTAATGGTTCAGTGCATGCAATTAACTCAATTCAACTTCCCCAACAATCTGTTGATGCAAATCACTACATACAATATGCCGTTTGATGGAGAAACACGCTTCTTTGTCCATTTTTTTCTTTTCAGTCTAATTTTTCTTCTGTAGTTTCTGCTAATGTGGCTTGTGATTAATGATTCTTTTGTTTTGTGCAGGTCTGCGTTGTTTTATTTTATTAATGATCTTCAGGACATGGTTTTTTTTATGCTGGCAGGTGTTTGCAATGAAATGATGCATGCTGGAACATAGTTGGGTAGACATTGTTTTAATTGTTATTAATTACAGCAGAATATACATCATAAATGCTGTTGGAGTCAGACATGCCTGGACTTAAATTAAAGGTTAGGGCGCTGTTTCCCACTGGTACCCTAAAGAAAACACACAGACAAATAGTCTTCACAAAAGACATAGACAAAGTGCTGAGTGAGTGGTGCTGATAACGTTTGAGATAGATGTTGTGCATTGTTAGAAACAAATAACTTGTAGTTTACAGACAGAATTAATTGGATAGACGAAGGCCCAGACGGAATCTGCACTTTTATCGGTGCTGATTATGAGACCGAAATAGTGAAAGAGTGTTGTAAATTAATATATGAATACTAGACTCTTAATGGTAATTCAAAACAAAAACAAAAGCCAAAATGTGTCACAAAAGGACATGCAAGCGATAAGGGATGTGAAGATTCTGTGTGGACCTTAAAGATGTAATCAAAATGATGGCTGTTGTCTAAATGGAAGTCACATCCTAATCGGTTGGATTTTTGACAACAATCCTGTCAAGCAGAAGGGGTAAGGACACAATTTAACGATGGATCATGCTCTCAATTCAGCAAACAGGATTCATACAGTTCTACATCTAATAGGAACAGTCTTAACATTTAAACAAAAGAAAAACACGTCTTTCTAAGTACATTCTACACCAGACTCAAAAGTCAGTCCGCTAAAATAAAAAGAGAACGGCAGATATGTCTGTGAACTCGTAGGACAGATGCTCATCTGAACTCTTGTTCCTGATAGTTTGTAAACCTTTGGCCTTGCATGACTTCACAATGGCTTTAGTTGGCACGTCAACTGCTTTGCGGCAGCAATTTCAATACTTGAAAGTCGAATAAACATTATGAAAAGAGAGACCTGTTTTTTGAGAACCATGAAAGATGCAGCTGACCACTGGGCCTTATTTGAGCTAAAGACTTACATTCGTACGCATATAGAAAGAGTTGTGCAATGGTAAACAGAAAAACACTAAAACATCACATTCGAAGAGGACACTGCTTCTAGTCATTGCCACATGACCGAAAATAAACAAATATGAGAATCAGTGAAGGTGTCCAATATATTTCATCTATTCTGTGCACTTCTGGGGATGAACCTGAATGTTTATATCCCTGCATTCAACAGCTCAGACACTTGAAAGCTAACTGGCATCCTCTTTGGATGATAGATGCTACGAGCCAATATTAGACGAGCAGTCTATGGCTATTAAACCATGACAGATGAGTTGTCAGTACCTGCAGGTATACTTTAATATGGCAGTGAACCAAGAAGCACTCTAAATCACCTTCAAAATATCCTTCAACATACATTTAAGGCAGCTCATTCAGTCCATATGCACGGTGAACAGAAGTGGGACACAATTTGTCAGTTATTTTTAAAGCAAAATCCAAATAGCATCCTGTGTTGTTAAGAGAATATACACAGACAATAAATTCAGCTATATTACTGTTTACAAGTTTGGAGCTCGTAAGGTTTTTAAATGTAGTGGTCCTAAAAATTCCCCTAGTAAAAATAGTAATATTGTGAAACATTATTACAGGTTCAACTGTTTTCTGTACATTTTAAAATGCAATTTGATCAGGTGATAATAAAGCTAAATTTCCAATAGTCATTACTTCAATCTTTTAAAATATTTTTAATATACTGATTTGGTGCTTTTTCTTTTAACCCATGTGAAAACTTGTTTTTTTTTTTTCAGGATACTTACAATTTTATTTATATTTAATTAAATAAAATTAATAAATTTACAGTCACTTCTAATGCTTTTATTGCATCCTTTCCAAATAAAATATTCGTTTTTATCTTCAAAAACAAAAATCGGACCCCAAACTTTAAACAGTGTTGTCTATTCACGACTATCAGGCTTCATTCTGACAGAAATGTTGGTAGTCGCAGCCCTTCGGCGGTCATGTTTGTATTTTAGTGATTAAAACTAGCTTTTGAAATACTTTGTGATAGGGAACTGGTAGAATTTTCCCCGATCTTTTGTTAGCATAAACCCACATCAGAAAAAAACAAATTATAACATTATAATAAAAGAATGGGGCTTAGTAAACCAGAATCAGAGACATTCTTCATACTGCAGGTTTTGTAGCAGGTTAACAAGGCTGGTCGTAGACTACCACTCATAGACGACCTCAGCACAGCTGGCGATAGCCAATCTATTTATCTTGGCGGTCCTAACAGCTGGCTGATGGGAGGATTACCTGGCACTGCAGAGACAGACTGTGCCAACGTACTGCAGATTAAAGGATGTCGGAGCGTTTATGGACAAGGTGTTAGTCCAGGAGTGATGGAATCACATTGTAATACTCTGCCTTTCAAACAGGCAGACTGTGTTTCATCTCACTAACCTGAAATATGCAAAAAAAACAACAAAAAAAACAAGAGGTTCCAGAAAGAGACTCTCTACTCTTCGCCCAAAAAAATAATCAACATTTTGTTATTGCATGGCTGTATAACCAAGAAAACGTTTAACACATGACAGATATTTAAAATAAGATTTATGGAATATAAATAGTTCAAGATATTACTGAAAATTTACTTGATTACGCATTGAAATAGCGCTGAGACAGGAGAATCAACAATAGAAATGAGGATAAACAAAAACATGATTATATGTAAATGTGTGTAACTTCAGCAAAAACGTTTCAAATCCAGTCCTGTGAGTCAGAGCCCAAATACTGTAGGTAGGTAAGGTAGAAGATTAGATAGATACAAAGTTCTGTTTTAATCAACACAAACACCTGTGAAATGTCGGTTTAAAGTGCACCATTGATAAAAAATTTCACTAGATGAAACATTTCACTAAAGTTATCAAAATGAAAATGCTCCGTCACTATCTTTTTGGGGGGTAAGGAGGGAGTTAATACTCCGTAGCAACTCATATATATACTCAAATATGAAAGATGATGAATTGACCTCAAAGTCATGATATATTGCTCTGTTTGCATTGGTATTCAAATGCCTGGAATCCTTAATATAGCTATTTTGCATATTTTATACCCATCTCATTTCAATCTATATTAGTACAATAGAATGTAGTGAAGTCTAAAGCAAACACTGACAGCCTTAATGAAAATGTGCTGCATTCAAAAAAATCTGGCTGCGTCTCCCACCTGACGGATCAGTAACTGCATTATATCTTTGAATCCCTTTTACCAGGTCCCGAGGCAATGCTTCTATCTCTTCAAAAACATGCCGTTAAACTGATTAAAATAAGCCCGCCAGTTATTCAGTTTGTTAAAAGAATCATGCGCACGTGCAACCTAGTCACGTCGGGATGGAGATATACACTTAACTCACACAACCTTGTAAACCATCGCTTGTGCCACAGGCAAAGTCACACTCATTCACCAGCTGGTGGGGTTTAGATCGCAGAGGGAGATGCGGTGAGACCCCGGGGGCCTTGGCTCAAATTCATTACTCACTGGAAATCCAGCTCTTCGGGGATCTGGGCTCTAATGTACTCCTGCTAAAAACCCGCACTACCTGATCCCAATGTGAGAACTTTTGAATTCCAAGCTCATGGGATGTGAAGTAACACTAAGACACAGGCTACGGGTAAAGTGAGACAAATAGCCATCATGGGACGTGGATTTAATGGTCTCGCATGAAAAGTAACACAGAACCTAGTTAGGATCATCAGTAGTTGCTGATATGCTGTCATATGTTTTAAATAGTGATGATTCAGTAACCTGCAGTATGAGACAGTGTGGAATATAGACCTAGTCTGCACTGAGAATTCATATCAGAAAACAATGTTCGGTAAAGAGAGGAAAATAATTCAGAAACAATAAGTACTTTTGTTACAACCATGAAATGCACTCTGTACATGGTAACTATTAACACACCAATAATTCATTAAATTATCTCCATGAAATATAGAATTATTACACATTAAATATTTATACATTCTCTTGTGTATAAACTAAAGCTCTTACAATTCCACAGATTTTTTTGTTGTCGTCGTCGTTGTCCCCAATCCCTAAGTTTCCATATACAAATACATAGATTCATATCATCGTCAATAAGATATATTCAACAGAAACTGAACCCAGATGTAATGAACAAGAATACAAATTCTATCAAATGTGGATGCTTTAAAAAACAAATCTGAGACATAACTATTGCCACCTTCTGGCCAGAAGTGGCATTGTGTACCACTGTATGAACAATAGCATTCCATAGGTAGCCAGGAAGGAAAAGGAGAAACTGAGTACACTAGTGGCCACTAGTGGGCTTTCCTCCTCTAAAGAGCCGTTTCTTTCAGATCATTGAGGTTCGGCATTCTTGCGCGGGCGGCTCTGGTAAAGCCGATACCGTTCTGCCCACCTTTGTTTGCCATTTGGTCTGGGTACAGTGCGCCCTCTGCCCGAGTCAGTGCGGAGACGTGCCAGCTGGACTCCATCTGCCCTGGCAGAGGGTAGTTGTGGGGCTTGCGGCTCTTGGTATTGGGTGTGACGCTGCCCGGCGGGAGCCCTCTGGCCTCGTTCAGGTTTCCTTTGGAAGGGGGGTTAGGGAGAGGCTGGAAGCGCAGTTCTGCCGAACGATCTGGAGGAGGGGGCTGATTAGATGTAGCAGGAGAGGAGAGGTGTAGGAGCTTCCGCAGGGACTTCAGAGGCTGGTTCTGCAACAGGAAAGCAAGATTAATGATGCATATCTGTGTGCATGGTTTCAACAAATATTATGTGTTTTTAACATTGATAATAAAAACGATAAATGTTTTTTGAGCAGCAAAGCAGCATATTAACAGTGAGGATCATGTGACACCTAAGGCTGGAGTAATGAATGCTGAGAATTAGGCATTGCACCACAGGAATAAATTGCATGTTCAAATAGATTTCAATAGAAAACTGTTCATTAAAGAAAATTAAATAAAATTCACAATACTAATCGATTTATTTTATTATTGATCAAATAAAGACAAAGTTTTAACAATCGTGGGAATTGGTCCAGAGGAGTAAAGTTTTTTTTTCCATCATTGACAGCCAATCAGAATCCATCCTGCTTTAAAGAGTTCTGCATTTAAAGCAGCTGACAACAAAACTGCAGCAAGGGCTTAAAATGAACAGAACAGGTTTTTTCTTATTAGGATAAGACTTGAAGGAATTGAAGTGGGAGAGAAATGGGGGATGGATCTTGAACTCGGGACGTCCAAAGTGCGATGGCGCTATATGTCAGTGTGCTACCCACAAGGCTCTAATTGGTGCCGCCATAAACAAAAACTGTTGTGGATGCTCATGTAATTATATTTATCTTAGTTCTGTTCCTGGTGTGGACATAAAATACCTTTAAAATTAGTAGGAGTATCAATTTTTTACCTGAGGCTGCACATCTGTCTGCTTTTCAGGTGGCCAAGTGTTGTCCCGGTCACGATCGCGATCCCTCTCACGGTTTCGATCCCGGTCCCGCTCCCTGTCAAGGTCACGCTCCCGGTCACGATCTCGGTTGCGGTGTCTGCTGCTGTGATGAGACGAGGATTTGACTGGTCTTTGTATCACTAGCTGGTCTTGCTGGGTCTCGCTAGGAACCTGACAAAAATCAAAGCACAAAACCAGTGAAACCATCTGAATACTGGGATTTATGTACCATAAATCTCTTCTCCAAATAAAAGTTCACCCATAATCACGTGCATTAGGCCAGTAGACTGGAAACATGCTGAAATATTGCCCTTTTGCATTTGTTTAAGCATTTAAGAATTTAAAAAAGTGACAAGTTTATGTAACTGTATCTAGACAGGATCAATTACCGATAGATAAAGAGCCCAGTGTTTCAGGACGTGCCCAGTTTCTGACCTTTTTTACCAAAAAAAATGTGAGTGTTTGTGTACAGAAGACAGAGAGTTTGATTGGGAAAACATTTGGACCACTTCTCCTACTCTTTCCCAGGTTCAGAGAGTGGTAAATGAGAAAACGTGCATCCTCTTTGAGCAGGGGCTGCTAAAGACGGTTATGGGGTCCATGCAGAACACATGCTGATGCTATTGCGATGTTAGCTGTAAACTAAGCAATGATGGTCATAAATCACACAGAACCAGATCTGTTGCACTACATAATCTTGACCTAATGCAGTTCGTCAATTATTATAAATGTGTTTGTTATCTGTTCTAGCAGCTATTAAGATCATAAATAAAATGTAGTGTGTGCAAAGATGCATTAGGCTTAAAGACCAGTTATTAATTTACACATCAACCAAATGAATGATCTAAAATATAAGTAAACAAATGAAAAGTTTGTTTACATAATGTGTACATATTTTTTTCCATAAATAAATACAAACACATGCATGTATATATTTAAGAAAAATGTTTATATATTAAATATATTTATGTTTTATACAATGTAAGAATGTGAAAATATAGATGTATGAACATGTAAACATTTTCAAAACATTAACTATGTGTGTGTATTTATATATAATATATATATATATATAAATAAATAATAAACATACACATTACATATAGATTATGTAAACAAAAGCTTTTATTTTGAATGTAACTAATCATGATTATTAAAATAATTGTCATATCAAGTGTCAAACAATCAATCGTGATTAATTAAATCCAAAAACTTTTGTTATTGTAATTTGTTTACATATATATATGTGTGTGTGTGTGTGTGTACTGTGAAAATGTATTTATTATATATCACACATTCATGTATATATCAGAAAAAAATATTTTAAATATAAATTATATGAATATAAATATAGACATAAATACTTGTAAATACTTTATAAATACACACACATAAAGTATATATTTTAAAACACATAAATCATTTATTAATAAATAAGTTATTTTGGATGCGATTAATGAAAATTATTAATTTGACTGCACTCATTATAATGTTTAAACTGAGATCTGGACCTGGTGTTTTATTTCGTTAAAAATGGCTGTAGCAAAAAAACTAAACAGAAAGTAATATTTAATAATACATTTAGCATGACATGCAGTGGGGATGTGTTTATTTGGTAAAGCGGCGCGGTTTTATGAGAGCAATACCATGGGCTGCGGGACAACAGGGAGCACTTTGACAGAAGAGTTATGCTTTAAGCTATTCTTTGAGTTAAAGAGGGGGAAAAGGCTTTTCTTGATGCTCGGGTTCCTTCCCGCGTTGCCATCCGTCTGCAATATAAGACGCACAAAACCCCAGTGGCTCATTCTATTAACACCAAACATCTTTTGTTGTTGAATACAGCAGATGAACATACGGTCCTCTGGCTCAATATTTGTGGACCGAGCACAGTAGAGGCAGATTCTGCCACACGCATGCTGCTCGGGTCTGTAATGGTCTCCATATGGCTATTATGGGGAAATGCTACTGAAGGCACTGAACTGCACTGAGAGTCTCTGATGAATTCTGTCAGGCACTAATCGAACAAAAGTACATTTGGGCGGCCTCCTTTTTGGGATGATATGCCCACTTCACCTTTCTTTTTGCTCTGGTCACCTATGCTGATTGAGATGACTGAATGGACACCGTGAAGTGAAAGCTTGTCTATCAATTTTAGTGAAAAAGAGAGACAGTATTGTTTCTATCCTAGACTATTGCCTTGTGTAAAAATATATCATACAAGTTCAATGACTAGCAGACAGACATACAAGAACACAACACAGCAGCTAAGCAACACACATACATTCATGTCAAATAATAATTAAACACACAAACAGAGGTCTCCTGGCTAAGGCATTACTATATTCTTACTGCATTTTGATGCCATTTTTGAGAGTAACAGGAAATGTAAGGAGTAAACAAATCAATAGAAATGAACAGGATGTTCTTACCGGCTGTGACTTCTTCTTTTTCTTCTTTATGGCTCTAAAGAAACCTTGTTTTTCTTTTTGTTTAGGGACCTCTGGTGGGTTCATGACCATGGCCTCTGAATTATTCCTACAAATGTAATTATTATAAGTTGAATCTCACAAAAAGAAAAAAAAACAACCCATTTTTGGTCATAAAATTAAATTTTTTTTTTTATTTCAGTACATTTGCTAAATTCACATTACTGTAATGCAAATAAAAAAGTAAAAATAGTCAAAAATTCATTGTAATTCAAAAAGTCAATGTACATTTTTCCTTTTTTCCAAATATTTTTTACTTTACCATTGTTTTTGTTGTTGTTGTGCACTATATGGACAAAAGCAGGGGTGCCGAAATTGGGGATTAGGTTAGGACGATTTCAAAGACCCAGAAAGGGAAGGGGGCTGAATGTGATTTCTACTGAAGGAGCATGTAGTTCAAGGGGCCCAGAAACCATAGCAGTGCCCCGGGACAAAAGTATTGTATCTGCATTTACAAACGTTTGTAAAAAAAAAAAAAAAGTATAAATATATACATATATTTTATTTTTATTTTATTTTTTTAGGGGATTCCAGCTTTTCACAGTTTGTGAATTCTCTTCCCTGCTTTAGATCTTGTACTTTTGGAAATTGGAAGCGTTTAGAAACAGCAGCAACTCAGTCATGAAGAGGAAGGCCATGTAATAAAAAAAATAATAATAAATAAATAAATAAATAAATAAATCACAGAGCAGGGTCACCAATGCTGAGGAGGATGGTGCATAAAAGTGGCCAACACTCTGCTAATTCCATAGCTGAAGAACTCCGTGCAGTGGGAGTTTCATGGCCAAGCAGCTGCATGCAAAGCTCACACCAAGAGCAATGCCAAGCGCAGGCTAAACTGGTGTAAAGCATGCTGCCACTGGACTCTGAAGCAGTGGAAACACATTCTGTGGACTGACAAATTACTCTTCTTTCTTTTTCTTTTTTGGCAGTTTGATGGTTTTCTGGATTTAGCAGAGAAATGAGAACAACTATTACTTGTGATTAATGATTCTAAATGACTGACACACACATATAGTATGTAAACAAACTTTTTTGAACATTTTTAGCTCTAACATCACCTTCCTGACGGCATTATTCCCTGTAGACCAAATTTCACAGTGGGGCTGTTTTTCAGGGTTAGGTCTGGGCCTCTTACTTTCAAGGAAGAGAAATCTTAAAGGAACACGCCACTATTTTTGAAAATAGGCTCATTTTCCAATTCCTCTAGAGTTTAACATCAAACAACTTTAGGATGAACTAGAATGGAGATTGTGAGCCATTTAGACTGCAGTGTCACTGGATAAGTCCCTGTTGTTGTAATGAGGTCCTGATACTTTTATCCATATAGTGTATGATAGTGAAATGAAACCGATATTTTATTAATATTTACCCTATTACATTAAACATAAACAGCTATATCATCAGAGAACTGGTTAATAAAAGCAATTCAATCAATCTGCCCATCACCAGTGAAATTTGAGAGAATGTAAAGTGATTTAATATTTTCTGCTCCCTCTGTTGCCAGACATCTTAAAACTGTCGAGTACACTATTATTTACTGTTGTCACTTCCTGCATAACAAAGCATATCATCGTAGAGCCAAAGTATATGCACACAGAATAATTTGTCTAGGTCGAGGGGCCTTAACCAAGCGTGTTCTCTCACCAGGGGTCGAAATTGGTCTGACGTTTGGAGTGGTTTGTCATGGCTGTGCTTTCGGCCGCCACCGCTGGCACTCTACTCTGTCCGGCACTGTCATGGAACGAGTTGTCAGGTCGAGGAGATGGGACTGAACAAAAGTACAGAACAACAAAAACAAGCTAGAATATCAAAGCTTGACTCAAACATTATTACAGTATACATATATACTACTGTATTTACATACACTAGCGTTTAAAAGTTATATATAGACATTAATTATATCAAAAGTGTCACTAAAGACATTTATAATGTTACAAGTGGTCGCTATTTCAAATAAATGCTATTTATTTTGAACTTGTACATTAAAGAAATAAAAAATTATCATGGTTTCCACAAAAACATCAAATGATTTTTAACATGAATAACAATAAGAAATGTTTATTGAGCAGCAAATCAGCACATTAGATTGATTTTTGGTTATGGATCATGTTATACACTCAACAATAGAATAATGGCTGCTTTGAAAATTCAGTATTCTGCTATCACAGGAATAAATTTAATTTTAAAATCGAAAACAATAATATTTTACAACATGTCTAGTACATTTTTTGAGTACCTCTGTAAAAGCTTCCCACTCTGCGAGGCATCGAGTCACTGTAGATCATTCTGTTTTCCTTGGATGAGGTTCCATCCTCCATATGAGTGTCATGGTACATCCCAGCCTGAGTTAGAAAAGGATGGTCACACTACAGCAGTTCCTACAACTTACTGCACAAACAGTCTAACTGTATATTTGCTTGGGGAGAAAGGAATGATTAAGAAATAGAAGAATCAGTGAGAAAGAGGGGTTAAACTGAAAGTTCCCACAAAAATTTTATTTCTGTCATTATATATTCACCCTCATATCATTCCAAACCGATGTGACTTTCTTTCTCCAATAGAACACTAAAGAAAAGGCTTTTGACTGGTTTGTTTTCGGTTTGGAACATGGAACATAAGCCAACTTATGCAAATTGTATCACTTTTTGTTTAGTCTCCATTTTGGAGTTTGAAAGCTTCAGTCCCTACATTTTTTAAGAAAGGTGAATTTAGAACAACATGATGGTGTGTAAATAACAGAAATGTCATTTTTTGGGTGAACTGTCTTTTTTCACTAAGAACCTAGATATTTAACGCTACAGACATGAGCTAGCAGTTTATGTAATGACATGAACATTTATAAAACATCCATATCGATGAAAGCTAAACGTGAGTCGCTTTTATGATCGATGCATTAAAAAAACAAACAAAGATAAGACGATGCATGAAACAGTAGCAACTAGTGAGTGTGTAAGTTGACGCGTGCGTTCTGGGGGTCCTGTTGAGACCTCGGACCTCGTTTTTTGGGCGTTGTGAGTGGAAGGAAGCTGTGTTGTCCCTCGTAGAATCTTTAATCGGGGGTCGAGAATGAGGCTTCTCTTTGGGAGACTGGTCATTCTGCAGACATAAGCACACAGCAAAATAAGCAGACACTGGGAGACACTGGGAGTGTGCATGTAATAATCAGAGAGAACAAAACAAAATGCATGAATGCAGGATGCAGCAGAGCCATATCCTAAATTAGATCACATACACACATGCAAACACGCCACAAATCCAATCTCCTGAAATTATTACGGTGAACAAGCACCATTTGTCATAATCCTGTTTGTGAACAGTAGAGAAAACTATTGAACAGATGAACAAGAGGACATCCTTTCAAATGCTGATCAGGGGAACCAACGGAGATGCGCCTGCTGTAATATGCTACAGGACACTGAGATAAAACGAGAGCAGGTCACTGACCCTGCTCAGATCTTGCGTGAGTTCTTCTCGAGAGGAACTGGTGTTATGGCGTGGGAGTGTGCGATGCTGGAGCTGCGGAGAGAGTAGTTGTAGGCTGCTGGCGCGTGTTGGCACTCCCTGCCCCACCACCAAATTTGTCTCCTGGCCGTGCGGTCGGTGTCGCTCTCTTCGCACATACATGGAGTGACGATGAGGTCGCTGCTGCGAGGAAAACGGGCTGGTGTAGCCGAGACCATAAGGATAGGACTCATGGGGGGAGGGCAGGTTGTGAGCCTGGCCGGCCCCTGCCCCCACAGCCCTGCTAGGGTCCAGCGTGTCGGTAGGCTTGGGTTCATCCGGCGTCTTTTTCCGACCCGAAGAACGTCGCGAGTCCAGAGTGCCCCCTTCTAGACGTGTGTTCCCCCGACCGCTGGGGCTGTGACCCTGCCGCTCCGTCCCAGCATGCCGTTCTCCTCTGGGGCTCCCAGGAGCTGCGTTTAGATCCAGACAGCTGGACGGGAAGTAGCGGGAGCCTGAGCCTGATCCCACCATGGGATCGTCCAGGTGGAGTCGTGTCTCAGCCAGGTTGCTCACAGACTTAGCATCGTTCAGAGCTCCGTGGCTCTTGGACAGGCTGAGGAAGGACGAGGAGCTTTTGGAGGAGGATGTGGAAGGCATGGATCCGTGCGAGGACTCCATGTAGTTATGGCGACTGTGTTTATCCCCAGACTGCAGAGTGCTGGTCTTCCCTTCCAGGAAGGACGAGTGGCGGCCTTGTTTGGATGACTTAAGGTATTTTCCGGTAGAGGTGTCTCCTACCCCAGTGGCACCTCCAGATTTAGACCCCAGGTTGAAATCAAACTCGGTCTTTCCTTTATTGTCTTTGGGGCTGAGGAGGTGGGGAAGGTTGTTGTTGGCCAGGTCTTTGTTAGATGAGGCCGAGCGACTCAGGGTCTGGGCCTGGTAGCTCTTGGGGTGTAGCGTGGGACTCAAGGTGGATGAGGTCGGCATGTTGCTGCCATTTAGGAAGCTGTCAGTGCTCCGATGGAGGTCCTCATGGCGTGGTAGAGACGAGCAGTCCTTGCTGTTAGCGTGCCGGTGACCTGAACTCTTACTGCCGTGGCTCCTGCAGGGTTAAACACAAAATGGTTATATTCTGGACATTTTTTGAACATGTATCTTCTAGAGGTGCAACCTAGGGTGATTATAAATAACACTGTAAATTCATTTTCATTTTGGTTTTCATGATTTCTCGGTTCACTGTTATTATTGTTAACTAATTATTCGAGAAAACAAATCATTTAACTAAGGCTGAAGAAGAAAACATTTAAATATTTTTTTTTTTTTAAAAATTTAAAATTTAAAATTAAATTTACAAAAAATGTTCTAGCAACTAACCAGACTAGCTGAATAATGGATACTAAAACTTCTCAAACCTACTAAAAATAAAAATAGTCAAATAGACTATTCAGCACAAAATTTCTACAATTTAAAACAAGAATTTAAATTAAAACTGAACATTAAATAAAATTAAATAAATACTAAAATAACACTGGAACTGAAATATTATGTTATTATTATTATTATTCTAATATTGTTATTATCTAAGTGTTTTTTCTGTAATGTTTAAAAATTTGAACTTACTTTGAAACAACCTTGAGCTCAGAAAAGCTTATACAATACTAATTTTAACTAACTTAAACTAATTTACATTTCAAACCTTTACTTTCAGTGTTTTTTAGGAACATGATAAACAAATGAAGTCAATACATATACCTTTACAAACAAATACATTTTACAAAATGCCAGCTGCTCTATTTATGAGTCACACTTACATTTCAGTGGCAGCGTAGGTTATTTAGGACAGGTTGGCTTCCTGAAAAAGACTTCCTGTGGCACTTTTAAAACATTGCTCAACATGTCAGATTCTGGCTCAACCAATAGTGAAGGACTTTTAGTTTTTTTGAACAATGCTAATTCAGGGGCATAGTCAACATGTCGTAGTGATTAAGAAGCGTGTCATTTTGGCAGCTCCCTTTGCTGCCACTAGTGGCTTGAAAATCACACATTAACCTATTTCATAGAGCAGTTATTACTGACCGGCTGGGTATGGTGTTGTCTCCATGGTATGGTTTTCTCTTCGAGGAGCGAGGAGGAGTGGGCGATGGGGCAGCTGGCCGCTCTGGCCCTCTAAGGCCTTGAAACACTGGGTGGTTCAGACACTGTTCAGTCAGAAAGCGTTCGGTGGGGTTCAGGCACAGCAGGTTCTAATACAGTGAAAAGAGAATGAGGCAAGTCATGCCACACTAGAACAATAAAACTCATTTGCATTCAGTCTTTAATAACACTTTGCACTTGGGGTGTTATGCCATCTGCAGTTTATTTTAAAATAAATCAACAGCAAATATATCACAACTGCAGAGATTTGAAAGGGAATACCGTTCTCTAAATAATATTGTAGACCATTTTACCTTCATTAAATCCAACATGAGTCCATTGATGATGCCCAGGTACCTTCGATCAAGCGTCTGAGGATGACTTACAGAAGGAAACTGCAACATAACACACATATATATTTAATTAAAGAAATAGGCAGGACTATAGAATAAAGTGGAACAATCAAATAATTCATAATAAATATTGACTACTTGTGATTGTTTAATTGCATTATGATGTGAAAGCATTACAATAGGCTAAAGCATTAGAATTACTAAACAGAAGCATATAAAAACTGAAGCTGAAATAAAAACCTAAATTAAAACTATTTGGAAAAATTGCATTGCATAATGCATTGCTATGAATTATGTCTTGCTTTGGACTTGACTATTAAACCTGCATTCTGGCGTTCGCAAACTTCATGCTTTCTAACCTTATCTCAACTTTTTTTCACTTTATTTTGCAAATAAAACATAAGTGTATATCAGTTATCCCATATTAATAATTATGACTAAAAAGTCTGTTTACATTGTCTATCATTGTAAAATGTTTACATCTATCAATGTCTTTATACAGTTTGTGCATATATAGAGATAGTAGTGTGTATTAGTGATGATACAGCTGTGCCCCTGCCCCAACTTCCATGTACTAGAAAAGTAAAAGGGAAATTCTGTATCGACAGATAATTATTCAATGACTCGGACCGAGGGCACACAAAAAACCTGATAGAGACATCCCTGAAAACAAAGCAGCATGTAAAATGTCACTTAAAGTGTTGAAATACTTTTTGAGTCTATGTGTCAGTGTATGTGCATGTGTGTGAATATTATGTACTGTGATCAGCCCTGTCAAGGCAAAGCCAGTTGTGTTTCACACTGGTACATAGCGATACATGAGTCATAGACAGCCACTTATTCAGAATACTGGGATCCGTGCCATAGGAAAGGAGAGCAGAGAAGAGGCGAGGAGAGGAAAGCACAGAACAGAACAGAGAAGAAGACAGGTCCTTACTCTTAGTCCAGCAAATCGAGGGTTGTTGTAAAATAACTTCATCTGCTCTGGTGGTAAGGGGCCCAACACCTTCTGAATGGTGAAGAGCTGGTCGATTTCACTCTCACCCGGAAACAGGGGCTGCCCATCACTCAGTTCTCCCAAAATACACCCCACCGACCACATGTCCACCGCCTTCCCATATGGAGCTCTGCGAGAGCCAAGCAGAAGACAAATATAAGTCAATAACTGACCTTCATCCAAGTTTTCAATTTCCATAAAGATTATTAGCATTTAAAATACATTAAGTTAAATATACATGCAGTTATATTAAAAAACAGATCAGTAATATAGTAACTCATCAGGTTGTTCCAAACCTATATGAGTTTCTTTCTTCTGCCGAACACAAAAAAAAAAAGATATTTTGAAGAAGCAGCTGAACAGCTTTCAATCATTTTTTCCCATACTATGGAAGTCAGTGGCTACTGTTAACGGTTTGGTTCTTTATAACTTTTGTATAATAAACTGAAACAGTTTGGGTGTGCAAAGGATGACAGATTTTTCATTTTTGGGTCAACTATTACTGTAAAATAAAAAATAAAATAATTAAAAAAGTGAAAATTTCCATAGTTACTAAAACGATTCCCTAATTATAGCCCTCAAAGGATTTTTTCACATCTGTAAGACAAAAGTCTGTTTGCTTAGAAAAGTAACAGAAAGACTTTTCAAAGCACCGCGATTTGAAGCAGCGTTTTTGTCTGTGCTGGACAAGTGACATGCTTAGGGTTAAGGTTTTGTTCAAATCCCAACTCTGAGAACAATAGCGTCACTAAAAATGAAAGAGGGATGAGGAGAAATGCATGCAGAGACAGAGGCAGATAGATAGACATAACACTGAGACACAAATCTTTGCACTAACACACAGCAAGAGGGAGGGAGAGAATATTTGTGTGGGTGGAATTTAAATGGTGAGAGTTTCAAAAAATGTTCCACCGCATTCATCTAGTCTAGTGGCACACACTAGAAAACAACGCTTCAATGGCGACAAGGACAAATAATCATGCACCGCACTCCTGATGTCACATCTAACGGCTATATCAAATCAACATTTTTAAAAAGGATGTGCCCTCATTGAATATTAGTGCTTCTACTTTAGGGGTGTTTTTTGCCTTTTGTCAGAGATTTCTTGTCATGTAAACAAAAAAAAATCACTTCAGAACAGGCAGTGCAGATATGAGGACTTACCCAAGGAGCAGTTCAGGTGAGCGGTACCACCTGGTCGCCACATATTCTGTGTAGTTAGCATCGCTGCCTTCAGAGAGATTGCGGGCAAAGCCTGTGGGGTTGACCAGCCGGGATCGAAAGATTGTAGGGACAAGAGTAAAGCGAAAGGGTATCAGGGAGGAACATACTGCACATAACATTCAGAGATCTTAATTAATCTTGCCATATCTATCCTCTAAAAATAAAAGTCTTAGAGAGAAGACTGTGGAGTGAGTCATGCTCAATTTCCGTGGCATTCAGTGTGGAGGCAAAATTTAACCCTGAGTGAATATATACATTTCATCAGGAGCAGAACCTGGAGGCTGGGAAGCACAATATGTGATTTATCAGGTACTGAGACTGTGTCACAATACTACTAAGTCAGTTTTGGGGAAGCTACTTTAAAACTTATTGTCAAGCTACTCAAAATTTACATTACAGTCAAGACATTCTTTTGAAAAAAGTTACTATATTTAAGCTACTGGACAATTTATTGGGCAAGGTTATTTAAGGTGATTTTGCATTTTCTAAAAGTTATTGTAACACATTTTTATATGCATTTATATTCCTAGAATACTATCATCTTGTCATTTTCAAATTTATAATCTCAATTTATAAAAATTTATGTGTAGTTTGTGTAGCATACAAACTGTAACTTGAACTGTCAAAAACAGCAGCGCTTAATTTAATTTATTATTATGCATCATTTTATGCAAAAATATCATCATATAAAAACACTGCATTGTTTATGTAAAAATGATGCAAGTTACTAGAAACAGTGCTTTTCTGTGAAATTTCCCCAGTCTTTCATTTCAGTCTATGAAATCATACATCTGGAATGACATAAAATCAATTTAAAATTAGCATTACAGAGAATAAGCACTGTCACTCAAACATTTGAGTACTGTGCAATTTGGACAAAATTAATTCCCTTCCACTCAACTCCAATTTCAGATCTTTTTTTTTTTTTTTTTTTCAGACGTCACTGCGGGACTCATGACGCTTGGAAAGGAGACCAAGCATTCAGCGAGCGAGATCAGTGTGAATATGGGGGTGGAGGGTCCTGAATCAGACGAGTGAAAGCCTTTGCTCACCAAAATCACACAGCTTCAGGATATCATTGGAGCTGATGAGGAGATTTTCAGGCTTGATATCTGCAGATTAGATAAAAAAGGATGGATATTTTCTTAGTGGGCTTCGAATTGTGTAGAAGGCTCCATTTTGTGCACAAATATAAAATCCTCAATAAATAAGAGATGTTGAAATTGGCATAAAAACAGATAAAAGACATCAAAGATCTTAAGAAATTTGATTCCTAATGATCGTTAAATCAAAATTTGCTTAAATACAATAATATTCAGTTTTAAAATGTTACTGAGTCAACTCAAATACAAAAAATGCATACTAAACCACAATAAAAAACAAATATTGAATTATATAAATGAAGGCAATCTATATAAAAGAATGCAACACAAAGACTTGTTATACCCCTGTGCACGATCTCATTTTTGTGGCACCAGTGAATAGCTTTGATCAGCTGAAAGATGTAGCTCCGTACTTTATCAGGTGGTGCACCATTAGGCAATTCCTCCAACAACTCCAGCATATTCTGAAATATACAGCAAAACACTATCTGAGACACTATCAACATTTCAGCTGAACTATAGCTCAGACCACTACAAGTGAAGAAGAAAATAAAAGATGTATTTTGCGCTGACCTTCTCCACATATTCAAACACTAGATAGAGTTTTCCCCGTCGACGGAAAGCCTCTTTCAGTTCTACGATGTTGTCCTGCTTCAGCGTACGGAGCATTTTGAGCTCTCGTAACGTTGTCTCTTTAACTTCCTCATTCTCTGCGGGAACACACAGGGGGGTAAGGCAAGATTGAAAAGGGGCTTGTGTTTTCTTGAGTAAAACAAATGTGCTTTGGAGCTCTCAAAGTAAAATGACATTATAAAAGGTGAACTTTGGTGTGCTTTTATGAAGGCAAATCACATGCTTTTTTGTTGTGAAACTCTAAGATATCAACCATCTATAATCAAATTAAAGGAACACACCACTTAAAAAAAATAGGCTCATTTTCCAACTCAGTTGAGTTTTCCACTTTCCAAACAGTTGGGTTTTACCAGTTTTGAATCCATTCAGCCGTTCTCTGGGTCTGGCGGTAGCACTTTCAGCTGTAGCTTAGCATAGATCATTCAATCTGATTAGACCATTAGCATCTCGCACATAAATGATCAAAGAGACTTCTATAGTTAAATCGTGTACTAAGACCGGACGGAAAATAAAAAGTTGCAATTTTCTAGGCTGATTTGAACTAGAAACCGTCAGTCTTATTCAATGAGCTATGCTAAGCTACGGCTAAATGTGCTCCGCCGGACCCGGAGATCAGCTGAATGGATTCAAAAATGCTAAAACTCAACAGCTCAGCTCAAGGGGAGTTGGAAAATTAGACTATTTAAAAAAGAAAAAGAGTGCCGCCTTCCTTTAATCAACATGATGACATTTGTCCATTAGATTTATATACAGAATTTAGAAATATAACACAAGTCAGGTTTAAAAATGTATTTATGTGACAACAGCAAACTTCAGCTCACCATCTTACAATCATTGGGTAAAGCATATACAGCTATCCAAACAGAGCTTTGGAGTAAATTATGTGAATTGTACTTTGTGTCATGGTAACCACAAGAGTATTGTAGTTCAATTCAAAGTCTCCAAGCAGAAAACTGCATGGATGAATAAAGCAAGCATTTGGTTGTAGCAATATTTTACCTTCGCTGTCCTTGAACTTCTTAATGGCCACGAGCTCTTTTGTCTCCTGTAAAACGGATATGTAAATCAGTTTGAGCGCTTTCTCAAACACAAGCTTTATTAGCAAGCTGTTAATGGACTCAAGATGCAAAACAAACAACTGAGAGTTGCACAAAAGAACTGAACCTAGAACAACCACTTTCCGGATGCATCAATGGGGTATTTTTCATGACAAAGCCCCAGACTATGCTTCTGCTAAATGGAACAATGTGCCTGTTTTCAAAGAACAGATAATTTTATATTCGGATGTCTAATTATTAGGCAGAAGTATTGCATGCACATATTTAGCCGTGGGTTCACCAGCCCTTGCGGTGGAGAAAATGTTCACCCACTGTCAGTCACACAGAGTCCCTGTCATCTGTGGTGTTGGACAAAGCCTCTTTTGCCTATCTTTGTCATTCAGAGCTCAATTTGCACTACAGCACCCTTCACAGTGAAAGCATTAGCGGTATGACCACGCTAGTTGCTAAATCCCATCCATTTATCACAATTCTACACAGTAAACACTCACTCAGGACAAATTCCAGCCAGTATTATAGACTATAGTGCCCAGATAAATGGTTATTAAACCATTTTTCTTCTGTATTCTGTAGCCTGTGTATTTCAAAGGCAGTATAATAACTGTCAGCAGCAAACAAGTCTGATATAAAAGAAAGATAAATGTAAACTGAGAGAATTACTTGGCCTAGTTGCTGATACTCACTTGTGGAAAAAGGTCTTTCCATATTTTTTGCACATGTACCAAGGTAATACAGCAGTGTAACCATGTAAATACTATGGCATATGAATAAAGTATACATCCAGTATTAGAGGCATAGCCAGTTTTTTTCCTACATCTACCATGGTAATATAAAATCCAATGTTAATTCTTTCAATATTGACTTAAGTAATGATGCTGAAAATTAAACTTTAAACAGAAATAGACCTAAATGACATTTTAAAATATATGAAAACAGAAGGCAGGCATTTTAAAATGCAATAACATTTTAGGATATTAAAGTCTGTACTGTATTTAGGCCTGTCATGATAACAACTTTTCGTTGTGCAATATATTGCCCTATAAATAATTGTGATAAGCGATGTTATTGTCATTTTAAGACCATTTTATGCCACTGAATGTATAATCATAATAGAACCGCATAATAATGGAAGAAGGCCTACACGCTTTCAATTGACAACAAACATTTAATTCATAAAAATATTTAGGATCATGGAAATATTAGATACCTTAAAAAACTTAAATAGTAAACACACATTCTCTTACAAGTAGAAAAAAGACAAATGCACAAAGAACTTTTATGGAGATTTTTCCCTTTTTTTTTTTTTTTAAATAAGGGTTCACACTATTGCTGAAAAACACAATCCCTATTTAGCAGTCAGATCTCTATATGCACAAGGGCACATATCCCTAAACATAAGGCCATAACTGCTGATTAAGCTTTTTTGTAGAAGGATTTTTAAAAACTTTGAACTAGTTATGTACGAGAAGCTGCAAACGAGGCACAAGTTTTATTTATTTTGTATTTAAATATAATGGGCGTTATATTGCATCACCGAACATTACTGAGGTTATGTACATATAAGTTGATATATTTATTATTGCGACTGGCCTAAATGTCAAATAATCATCAAATAAATGCAGTCGTGGTGAGCATAGGAAACTTCTCTCCATGAACAGATAAGACCTTGCCAACATCAAACCTTTGAATGGTAGTGTAATATATTACTACAGTACCACCTCAGTACTTTTTATAAGGTTTATCAAGTCAAAAAGCAAAACCAATGCACATTTTATAGCAAAAATTCTCCAACTAAAAGACGTGTGTAAACTCTTGGACAAAATCCATAAAATTCTCAAACTCTGAAGCTTTCAGCACACCGCCTAGGCCAGCATTTAAACCAGTTGCAATTAGACTGAAAGAAAATCCCAACTGAAACTCCCACAACAAGGCTGGATCCAGCTCTACCTGACGCCTCCGGTGCAGAAGCAAGTGCCTTGAAGGCTTCCTCATGCTTCTTCATTTTCACTTTAAGCACAGCTCGTCATGGACAGATATGATTCCTGATCAGAAATGATTAAGTGGCTCAGCGTGCATGTGGGGATGGATAAGGGTGTAGTTTTTCCATATTGAGTTTCCCAGACCCCTGCATGGACTAGCTGGCTGCTTTAATTACACTGAACAGTCAGGCTTTCAGTATATGTCTGGACTAGTCAGACCATGGTTATATTGCCCTTTGATATTAAAATCTTTTTTAGCAGAAATATTTTCTGATATGGGGTTGGCCCTGAGCAGGAAGTCTCTTAAGAATGATTCTGCAGGGTTTTAATAGTTTCCCAATATGCATACATGCTAGAAAGTATGCAAAAAGCAATGGCTAAATGAGCATCTGTGAACAATCTAAAGTATGCAACCCACTGATGTTAAAGGTAATGAAAATACACAGTTCAAACATGGTGGATAAAGTACAGCATGTCTAAAAATAGATTAGTACAAAACGCTCTTTAACAGTCAGAATTTTTTTTTCCTCAAATTCAAGGCTTCAATAAAACACAAATGAGTGTCACAAGGGGTTCTAAGTCAGTGTTATTTTTAGTATTTTTATGTATTATTATAGTTTTTTTTTTTTTTTATTATAGTTTTAAGTTTGCTTTTATTTTTACGTTTTGGGTTTATATTTAAAATCTGCTTTTTTCAGTTTTAATAATTATTTGAAGTAATTTTAGCTGTTTAACTTTAAATAATTTCAGTTAGTTGCCTATACATCATTTACATTTTACAAAATTTTTCTCTCATTTCAAATTTTTGTTCAGTTTGAAGTTGTTCATCAAATATTTATTTATTTCATTCCAACTATCTGAATTACTAAATCTGTTGAAATAGTTTTAGCTAACTATATTAACCCTGGTTCAATGTCAATTGGTCTCCTTTCAAAACATCTCCTTTTGTGTTTTCACAGGAAAAAGTAAATGCATACAAGTTTTAAAGAACATGTGAAGTACACGCTGTGAAAGTACATGAATTTGGACGCAGCCCCTTAAATCAAAAGGTAAAGAAAATGCATTATAATCTGTAAAGATTTGCTTCAGCATTGTGGAACAAACTGAGAAAAAAAAACAACAACAAAAACAAATTTAGGAATCACAAATTTTTTGCGTCTTCACTTAGTTGTCGAACCTGTCTGTCTCTTGGAGTATATAAATAGGGGCTGAATGAGTCATGGACAGTGAAGAAAGCGGAAGGGTTGGGGAGATCTGAAAGGTGTTTATGGAGAAGCTGAGACTTTCACAGCTTTGAAACCCACCACACACACAGCGTCCGTGTCTCATATTTCCAATAACCATGGAGACCAAGCCATAATTGTATTTACAAAAGTGAATATGCACTAAAAATATGCCTTTACCTTCCAGACATAAATCCTGTGATAATACAGAGTGACATCAAACAATGACATATCTGCTATTTGGTGACGTGTAATCTGATCTTTACCTTGTTGTTTCCGTTTTGGATTACAGCATGTTAATGTATAGGTCAGGTGTACTTGTGAAAGACAGACTGTTGACTTTGGTTTGTTGATGGGAACATAAAGGGGCTGTTGGGGGTCCAAACCACTCAGACCACTCAATATATCATTACTGTCACTCACGAGGGGGTCCATGAGAGCCTGTGCGTCTATAAATCAAGCATGGGCAGATAGTAGGATTACAAGAGGCAAGCTTGTAGTTTTAATTTGTTGCAGCTTTCTTCATAGCCATTGTGGCATTCAGATGGTGGGAGGTCAGATCATTTGAGAGGCTATTTCTCTCAACATGAGTGCAAAAAGTCAATAGTGCAGTGACCTGTGCATAGACATGTTCCTACTAAGTGTATGGTACTGTTATTGTAACTTGTTTAGGAATAATTACATGCAAATTTACAGATAAACACGTCAGAATGCATAGTCGAGCAACCTTTAGTATCGTTTACACTAATAATGATGTTGGCATTCGTTCTAACATCTGTACGGTTGGTACAGCTACACTGTTGAAAAACAGCACGGATCTAATTTCATATTGCCAACAAAGCTGGCACAACCTTAACTGTCTTTGCTGCTAAGACGGGAAACAAAACATCTGTCATGCCAAGCTGGGTTCCTGAGCTGGCAAGGTATCGTGAACTCAAACCCCATTTGCCTCCAGGAGAAACAGAGTACTTTCACCACTAAATTTGATATCTTTTCCATTCATTGGGTCTCTTAAAGAGTTATCTGTACTGAATCCTCTGACTTTTGTCAGCGCTTCTTTAAGGGAACAATTCAGGAGAGTTTTAAGTTGCAAATTTTGAATGTAAATTTTAGATGCCAAAAAAGAAGCCTCGTCTCCAAGCCAGCATTCACTTGATCAAAAATACAGGAAAGTGCACAAGAGCAATATTGAAGTGCCCTTATTGTGCCTTTTCAAATATGATCTTTCATGCATGTAGCTGTATGTGAACACAAACTATTTGCAAAGTTGTGACGCTGACAAATAAAAGTAAAGTAAAGTAACAAGTAAAGTTGTGCACAATAAATAAAGTTATTGTCTATCAAAAAAGAACAAAAATTGGGTCACATTCGCCTAAACGAGTCGTCAGCAATTCAAATCTTTTTCTGTTACGAATCCACGTCACTGGTAACATATTTGCATAATGTCTGCCCGTGTTCCACGTCACAAACAACTTGATATTCACCAAACGCTTAGTCTTAAAAGATGGATCAGTGCCCAGTTTATTTGAGCTGGCTTGCTCCTCTGAACTCCAGAACTACCGAATGAGTCTTCGAACTGCTTCACGAGTTGTTTACAAATAATTCAGAAATGGGGTTAAATTAAATCGATTTTTAGAGAAAACTATTTTTTTTTATTCTTGTGATAGAAAACTTGAGATTTCTTGTTATCGATGTTTAAAACATCTGTGCTGCTTCATATTTTTGTTTATCATTTCTTACATTATATATTTTTAATGTTGTGTTTAATCAATTGAATGCATCCATAATAAATAAAAATATTGATTAAAAATACTGACAGTAGTTTATTTCAGTTACACTAAAAACTAAAATCAGTCATGTTTAGATGGGTGAATACAAGTTTGTCAGGAATTATATTTAATATAGTGATGCGCGGGACGTCTCGTAACCCGCAGACTCTGCGGGCAACCCGCGGGTCGGGTTGGGGAGGGTTAAGAAATTGTCACTTTATTTGCGGGGCGGGTTGGGGTGGGTCATTTAAAACTAAATTAAATTAAAAATCCAGTTATGTTGCGTGCAATTCCCTATAGCCTATATTAAGTATTTTCATATTTTA
>JAUCNO010000044.1:8200017-8214555 GCA_032353835.1 Enteromius viviparus
TATCAGTAATAAGGAGATTGGTGGCAGCTGCGATCGTTCGTGCGTGCTCCTCCTGAAATACGATTAATTGCTTAATCGCCCTTTAATGGTCTTAGTTATTATTCTACATATTTAGCAGCTAATGAATTACAACCTTCACACATTACAAAACAATACAATATAAAGTACATCGTTCCTCACAAGGGCTGTGTCTTATCCTATTAATTTAGTCTTATCAATTCAGTGTTTGGATGCTACCTGACCGTACTTGTGCTGAAAGTGTCAATACGCTTACTGTATGGTGAAAAATATCAATTACATTAAGATTCCTGAATTTCTACTTTTGTGTTTAATTGACTGTTCGAAAGTAAGCCCAAATGTATGCTTTATATGTTGTCTTACTGATATCTAATAATTTCTAAATATACTGCATATTAAAGGGGTCATTAAATGCGTTTTATATCTAGCCCCCAAGCAAAAAATTATAAGCTACTGATTATTTTTTTTACCTGTAATACAGAGTCATGAACAATTGTAAATATAAAGTCTAAGTATAAATCTTGACATTGTTTACTTAATATCAACATCTTGTAAGTGGTTAGGTGCTGAGTGTAATTTGTGTGTTTGCTGTGAGGCTAATATTGCGGCTAATGTGAGCTTTTAATGGAAAAAAATAATGCAATGATTATTATATAAAGCTAAGAGTATTAGTAGACCTAGGTAGGGTAGGTAGAATGTTCACATACTTGTAAAGTCTCCTATACTCAGTATGTCTGTATGAGTTAACATACTGTATATTTAGCACACTACTAATACTCTAACGAAGGCTAGTTGCAGAGTTACTGATTAACAGCTGTTTAAAGGGTACCATCAAAATAATTAAACTGATATTATATTTAAGGTTCAAAAACTGTAGCCTATATTAAATGTGGGTATTTTTAGGTGAACTGTCATGGTTTAGTTTTACCTTGTCATCCTCCAACCTTTTTAATATTCCTCTCCCTCAAAAAAAAAAAATTAATTTCTCCATCCTGCAATAATTGTGTAATGGAAATTAATAAAATAAGCAGAAAGAGTAAGCCAGAAAACCAAAAACATGTATTTTTGTGGTTAATATCTGTTGTGGGTAACGAAGCAACCTTGTTTCGCTCCGTTTTGATGCAATAAAGTAAAAGACAATATTTTCATAAAACCAACACTTAAGATTAAACTAGTTAGTATGATAGCATAACACGTGCATTCAGATTTTATACTTGCTCAGAATCTTCTATTGTAACATACGCAAATGGATTATCATGCCAAAGAGTAGCTAAATATGAGCATACCTTGTCGTCTGGAAAACGACATACAGTACAAAGGTCTGTTTATGGTAAAAAGTTAAGAAACTCCGGGCTTCCATATTAGGCATATTTTTGTTTGGCATTTTATGATTTTCTCTGGATTAATGAGTAATTTAATTATATTGTTTCTTAATGATAATCATAAAATGCTTTTGTTTAGAATCAGTAATCCAAAATGTGGTATGCTTTGCCTAAATTATGTTCTTCATCCCTGATTTAGTTATTTTTAGAGCTGTTTATTAGCCCTAGGTAAGCTCCACTTATTAGTTATGCATTCACCTCTGGTCCTGTTCTCACACCTAAAGTGAGAAGAACAGGGCAAGTTTTCTTGTTAGGTGTTGACGCTTTCACACATCTCACACACCAAGGTGGCTTAAGGCATTTAGAATACATGTGTGAGACAAAGCAGACAAAACTACTTTGGCTGTAGCCTGTTTGTGTATTTGTAACAATCTTTGCTATACATTTGCCTAATTTCATGGCAAATATCAAAGACGTGAGTAGGGTTTATTTGGTTTTAGCAGGAAATTTTGTGCCAGACTGAGGTGTGGATATGAGAATATACCTGCCGGGTACTTAGGCACATAAATACGGTCAGCAGGAGCGTTATTCACTCTCTTTACTTATTTGCGTCAAACCGGGTGCTCTGAATCTGATCTGCATTAACCTTTTACCCCCTGCAGCCCTAAAAGCCTGGGAGGAGCTTTGAAATGGCAGGAGACTGATGATTATAGGGGTTTGGATTTTGTAAAATGTAGTAGTTTTTCGGTTGCTGATAAAACTACCCCATTTTTGCAAATAATATATTTAAACAATTGTGCAGTGTTGTTTATAGATTTTAAATGCCTGGTTTTTTATGCATGCATACAAGGATTTTTTTTTATTAATAGAATATTTAGTGTTATGCATAACTAATGATGATAACAGTATTTTTTTATTTTAATTTTAATACATTTACAAGGTAAAATCTACGTTTTAGTGTAACATTCATAAATATTATTATTTATGAATGTTGTTATTATTCATAAATAATAATGACTTTGTTATTAGTCTTATTTATGAGTAATGCATTAAAATGTAGACTAAATCTAATTTATGTATTCATTTATAATTTAGTTATATAATAATTATTATTTATTTGTGACCTGGAGCACAAAACCAGTCATCATTCACACAGGTATATTTTAAACCAAAATTTCATTGTATGGGTCGATTTTTCTTTTATGCAAAAATCTTTTGGATATTAAGTAAAGATCATTTTCCAAGAGTTTGTAAATTTCTGTTGTAATTTTTGTTAATTATGTGCATTAATAAGAACTTCATTTGGACCACTTTTCTCAATATTTAGATTTTTTGCACCTTCAGATTCTAGATTTATAAATAGTTGTATCTCGGCCAAATATTGTCCTATCCTAACAAACCATATATCAGTGGAAGGCTTATAGCTTGGTGTAATTATAATATCTTATGACTGGTTTTGTGTTCCAGGGTCACAAATAGTTATCATTTCTGAATGTTACATCACATGTAGACCAAATCTTAGAAAAACTACATCTTAAAATAAAAGTTATTTTTCTTTAGGATACAAAAACAATTTTATCTAAGAAAGGATTTTATTATCTGCATTTTAATCTAATCACATTTTTATGTTCAGCGCCTTATAGTTAAGGACAGTCAGTCTGGCTGATGACATGAATACGACCCCCAGTCTCCCACCTCCTCCTCTTTCTCCCCCGCCTCCTCCTCTCCTCGTCCCCGCCTCCATATTAATCAGATATTGCCCGATCAGGGCTCCACCGGCACGGGCTTTGTCATGCGCTTCTGCCGCTACCGCTGCTGTTCAAACCGGGCGCGAAAGTGAGCGCGAGCTCCGGTTGTTGTGTTGCTTTAAAAACAGTCATTTTCCACCGAGAGATAGATTAACACCGGAATCGTTAGTTCACAACGCGGATATAGTTGAAAGTTGGCGTTTTGGTGAGTTTCTCTGGTGTATTTCCGAGGCTTTTGTCTCTGCTGTCTGTTGCTTTGTTTTAGTGGCTTGTGCATTGAGGTCACGTGAGGTTAATTGAAGTGTGTTTTTTTGCATGGGTTTAATTCCTGTTGCTTTTATTTGCTTCGTGTTGCACAAACACTCCACTTTTATTTCTCTATTTGTGAAAACCATTCATTGAGCTGAAAACTGTGGCAAGCCGTTTTAATATTTATTCTTTTAAATCAAGTAGTATCTATATTTACGTTACTAGTTTTGTTGTTGTTTGACAAGTAATGCAATAGTGACTAGTGTCTTTTTTAATTACAGTAGTATTGTTTAGTTGATGCTAGCAATTATTCTAATAGCAATTAGTATTTATTTAATCAATAAAAATGTATTCTTTAATTGCAAAAATGCACTACTTTTTCAGTATGCAGTGACAAATTAGAATGGCTAATACATATGGTTGGTTAAATGTTATTGAATCGCTAACCACAATAATTGGAATACACACTATTCAGTTGATATCTGAACCACAGATCATCATTGAATTCAACATGGAAAAGGAAATGTTTTACAGTAATGAAGAAACAGTTATTTTCACCATAACAGCAATCTGTTAGTACTAAGCTATTCAACTGGTCACTAATGCTTATTTACTACATAGTAAGATGCTACTCACACTTATTAGTAATCGAAATATATTTCTAGTACCTGTATTAATTGTAAACATAGCTTGCCACAAAATTTGATTTTTATATGCGGTCAGTCATAAAGTTATGTATATATTTATATATATAATCTGAAATTTGATTGAGCAAGAAAATGTATATGCATCAGGTAGAGTGATTTCAAGCTTTAACTAATTTTCATCTGAATGGAAAAATCCTGTTGACTCGTAAAAGTTAAATCTAAAAAGTGAAGTACAAAAGCCACAAAAATATAAGAAGCTTTTGTTGAAACACAGTTTTGACTTCGGCTCTTTAACAGATTGCATTGTTTCATTAAATTGCCTAGGGCTCAGGGAACCCTATATCCCCTTTTACCACACACACGCATATGCATGGACGCAGACACACACACACACTCTTTACTCCCCCACAACATGTGGTTCTAGTTCCTGCTGAGTTGAAGCTGCAGTCAGCCGTAGACGGATTGCTCTGGCGTTCGGGTCTGGTGTGGGGCGAAATGTAAATATTGTGGAAGAGGTGAAGTAATTAGACTGGTTTTGCCCGGACACCTTCGTTGCACATCGGTCGCAACCTCTCCCGTGACCAGGCGCCCCTCAGCTTCTACGCTGTGCTGAAGGGTGTGCGTCTGTGCTCTGGGAGTCAATCTAGGGGTCACCAGGTCACTGGATTGAGAAATACACTTCACCTTACATGCGATCAGGGTGGATGGTGGTTTTGCATGCCCATTATGCTTGATTCCTATTGTGCCTGCTTATATTCATTAGATATTTGAATGAGAATCGGCCACTCTTAAATGAAAGATAACACTTGTCCATTCCTTGCACGCTCTTTCTCCTCTCCTCATTAAACGTATGCGTCTCGAGCTTCATTTCTCTTAACGTTCCCCTCTCGAGGCCCAGGAGAGCAGCTGCACGTAGGACTCTGTGAAAGCTCCCAGATGTACTTAGCAAAGCCGACTACTGCCGACCGCCCGTCAGTCACCCTGTAATATGAGAAGATTAGCTGATCTTAGAGATGGCCCATACAGAGGAATAATAGGAGAATTTGGTGCCATTGGTCTGAAGGAGGTGTGTATGCATTGGAGATTTCACTTTATTGTTGTTTGATGCTCAGAAAGCAAAGGCTATTTTACACAACTGATGGATTTGATGATGCTGAACTGCAGATATTTGATATTGTGGGTTTTCAAGGAGAGGAAAGGGAAAAGGATTGGTGAATATTAAAAATATTTGGTTTGCAAGGCAGGGTGTGCGCATTGGAGATAAATTTTTTATTAGCAAACTCGCATGGATGCATTTGATGAATTTACAATGAACTTATAACTCAAAGCACTGTCTAGTGTCTTTTTTTTTACTTTTTATTTATTTGTACTTTTGCAGAGCTGTTTCTTATACATCTGCTTTCACATTTTTGTAAAATAAATTATATTAGTTTTTTTGTATATTACACTCTTTTATGCATACATACGTTTAGAGAAAATCTAAAGGGCTTTAATGGGCGCTTCAAAAGATAACCACGAGGTGCTTTTTCAAATGAGACCATAAAGCAGGCACTGCATTTTGAACCAGTAACAAAATGAATAATACATTAACATTCCAGCTCAGTAATATTAATAGAAAATTGTTTGTCGTTCTGTGCATGATAACATGATTTTGAAATAAACTGCAGAGATGCATTTCAAACTGCAACTCTTTTCATAGCGGTTATATACCCATAACATCTTGTCCCACAGCTTGATAACGCACTTATATAAGTGGGAAAGGGGGTTAGTCTTTCTTCATAATGAGGATTACCTGTTGGCCCCAGAAAAGAAGCCTTTGACCAGAGCGCTATTGGGGGGAGGCCTGCAAAACAATAGGGTGCTGAAAAGCACATGCCTCCTGTGGGGCACAATGGCCAGCTATAACAGTCTCGCCTCACTCCTTTTTGAAGAGGATCCCTGGATAACTCAATTTTTGCACTGGCCGTTATTAAACAGCCGCTTTCAGGGTTGTAATGTGATGCTTCTAATATGCAAAATCTAAAATGGCCCCTGAGGAAGAGAGTTCAGCAGTATTATGAGCCTTTGAGTGGTCAAATTCTAAGGATAAAATATCAAAATTTGTGGCCCAACTCTGTTTAATTCACTCAATCCATTCCGCATAAGAACTAATTTGAACCAAACTGAAAAAGTGACTTATTATGTACTAGTCACAAGGTTTTTTTTTAATGAATAATTATGTAGTATTATTTTTGTTAGTTGAGCGGTGGGGGTTTGTGTGGTTACCAATTGAGATGTGTGTAAGACCCAGGTGAAATTAATGCAGTAAAAATAATCTCATTTAATTTGTGGACATTGCACATATAGCAATAAGGCTTAATAAATGGTTAAATAAAATAATCTTTTAGGTTCTAATATACTGTACTGGTGATGAATCACCAGGTGATATAATGGTATCAAACCAGACCTGTCTTCAAAATGCTTTTTCCTTCAAAAATATAAAAAAATAAATAAATCATGCAGTAATGGAATTTTATTTCTTTAATATAGTGGTGGCCAAAATACTCTTGCAGAATATGCAAATTGTTAATAATTCAAACAAAATAAGTGGGATCATTAAATTGGCTTGTTATTGTTTATTTAATACTAAATGTCATCCAGAAAGCAACAGGGATTATTAAGGTATAGGGGTATGTAAACTTTTGAACAGGATAATTTTTTTTGTGAATTTAGTTATTGTTTTTGTCTTGTGGACTGTATATAAACATCTGTTATGGGAAATTAAAATACTTTGATATTTGAACTTTTGTTTATCATCAAATGATTTGTATAATATTTTTACAGTAAAATTTGCTTTTTAGATTTTTGTTATAATACTTAAAATAATCTTTTTCTTCCCCACCTTCAGTCACGTTTTCAAAGACTGTTAATCCGACACTGGGCCAGTCCAGTCAGTCTTGGCGCTCCATGCAGTCCCCGTACCGCCTGCCGCACCCCCTGCCCCCTCTGCCAGTGCGCAAGGGGGTACGAGGGAGGAGACCCAAGAGCCAGACCATCGCCATGCTAAAAGCAGCAGCCGAGGCAGCTGCAGCCGGGACGTCTCTGAATGGCCAAACGCAGTCCAATGCAGCCAAGAGCCCCATGAGCTCACCGCTCACACCCAAACCATATAAAAAGAGAGGACCCAAACCCGGCAGCAAGGTACAACTGCATTTTGCCTTGATTTAATACAACGTAGTTAGACAGAAGAGGGTGGAGGGGATCGGGAAAAGGTCTGCAAGCTAGGACTTGAAAACGAGACACCCGTAGTGCAATGGACCTACAAAGAAATTAAAGCTAAATAGGAATAATCTTTAAAAGCACAATTTTCTTTTTTCTGAGGAACTCAAAATAAGATATTTTGACTTGTATTTTTTTATTTGTCATTGGTAGCCAATGTAATGGGAATTTCTTAAAGTAATAAAGGGGGATTTCCTCAGCCACTGATCATTATGCTGCTTTTGTTTGATTTTGGGCCGTATGTCATGAGCAATTATTCATATTAAACATTAACACTTCTATTATAATTCTTCCCCATGAACGGTACATTAAACATGCTGTATTCACATCGTTTGTCAGTCGCAATCAAGATAAGGCACTTGTAGTTCTCTGCCATTAAGAAGGCGGGCAAACAATACGGTTGTTTATCTCTCGCTCTCTGTCTTCCACCATTACAGAGGAAACAAAAGGTTTCTCATTCACTTTCAAGCCCCACGTTGTCTTCCTCAGTGTCAGAAGGGAGATTGTCTAGTCTGCAGACAACAAGAGAATCAGGAGTTGTGTCCACAGGTAGGCTTTTATCTTCCTGCCTTTATGTTCCTCCTTTATTGCTCCACAATATTCTGATGGCTTTGTAGTTTTGTGTGCTTCACCTGACTATCCACTCCCTCTTCTTGTAGTTTGTGTGTATGTGAATAAACATGGAGACCCAGGGCCACACCTGGACCGTAAACTGTTATTGCAGCTGCCTGATCATTTCGGGCCGGGTCCCGTGAACACGATCCTCCAGCATGCGGTCCAAGCCTGCGTGGACTGTGCGTTTCAACCCAAAGCTCTCTTCAGCTTCCTGCAGTCTCAGTCTGATGGTGGGGAAATCATCAGAGGTTAGTTTGGACCTGCTTCAGTACTTCAGATTGTGATCAGGGTTTAATTTTAAGAGTGATTCTTTGATTAGAAAAACATTTCTACCAGGAATGAAGTCATAACATAATATATAATATCTATGAAACTTAATATTTAATGTAAACATTATTCAGACATTAGATAGGATTTTTGAGTGCAGGACACTATAGTTCATAAATGTTAGTAAGGATAGTAACATAAAGTAAACGGTCACATATTATACCCAAAAAATTCTTTATACAGTCCCAAAAAAATCATTTAGACTCTTTCACCTGACCATTTTTTGCTTAAGCACGGCATTATCAAGATGAATTTGTTCTATAACAATTTAACTTTTGTCATAACAATTTAAGTTCTTGTCATATTTTATCATTTTCTAAATATAATTTCTAAATATATGTGAGAATTGTTAAAGATGTTTGAAAAAATGTTGGTTTGACTGTATATAGGTACGATAAAAAAAAGAAATAAATCCAAAAATATGACTTTTCTTAAAGTTAGAGTATTTTTTATGCTATATAACTTTACTTTTAAATTCTCTGAAAACTGCAATTGCTAGCACTCCTGGTATTAACTCCCAGATAGATGTTTTGACAAACCTAAAGCATTTTTTTAAGAAGTGAATTTTTCAAAACGTCAGGTGGTCAGGAGTGCTCCTAAAGAAAGAATGATCCATAATCCAAAGGGTTTTGAGACCTGAATGGCATATTGCTGTAAGACTTGAGCTCCATTAGAATTAGTGTAGTTGTATGTTATTTTAAGGCTGTCAGCAAGTGTGTGCTTTACAATAAATGTAGAAGTGAGAGCACGGGTGCGTGGCTGACCTGAAAAGAGAAGGGTGTGCGTATATTTAAAGAGAAGCGTGTGTGCACAGCTGATGTCATCAGACTGCGAGTAATAAGAGATGACATCTGTGTGTAACCTGGTTTGGAGCATTTGATTGGGCTGTCCCCAGGGGCTGTGTGTGTATGTGTGTCTATATCTGTGTGTGTGCAGGGGGTGGGGCCCACGCTAGGACTGTGGGGCCATCTGCCGCGACGCCATGGCCCCTTAATCGGCACCCATTTAGTGCCAACAACCACCCCCCCACCCCTTAACACACACAAACACGCATGCAAGTATTTTGACGGTTGGGACAAGGTTTTTTTTTTTTGGTGCCATACAGTCATGAAAAGCATAATAGATTAAACAGCCGTTCACAGATGTATGCATTCCATGTGATGTTTAGGAGTAATGCAATTATTTATGTGCGTTTAATTTTGCACAAATTCTACTTTCATGCAGTTCGCTCAGAAGGAGGAATCCACTATGTCAAGCTCCCCACTGCCTCCAGTGCATCGTTCGTTCTGCGATTTCTTGAAACTCTTTGTCACCACCTGCATTGTGATAACCTGTTCAGCAGCCAGCCGTTCAGTCCACTAACTACTAACACACACAAGCCGTATGAAAGGAGTAAATCAGGTATATTTGTTTGTTTGTGTCTAAAATTAAAACAAAAATTAAAATTTAAATGTGAATTAAACTACTTTCTTATAGCTCTTGCATTCTTCCAGAAGTTATCTATATCTGCTCTTCTTTTCTGTTGCAGTGAAAGAGGAGACTTCAGAAGCTTTGTCTGTAGCACGAGGCACAAGACGTTTCAACAGAGATTCAGCGGCCTACACCGCTGCCCTGTCACCGAAACTACAGAGAACAGAAGCTCTGCCCTCAGACGGTACGATCCTGCTCTGATTGTTTTTGCTTCATCTTCTCTGAGAGTTAATGATATTAATGCCACAATAACTGCAACAGATCAAAGCCAGCTCTAATGGGTCACGCTGAAGGTGAATGAAGGACGGGTTTTCTTTAGGTGGAGTTAGGCGCCTCTGTTCATTCTCTCATTAACTGCACATTATAAAACTCTTACTGCAGACAGACCCCTAATTAAATTGCCTACACTGTAACTAATTAAGTGTCTGATTTTTATTAGGTTGTGAATGACCTGCCAATTTTTCTACTGCTGTTATAATTTGCCAGATGTAGGTGTTGTGTACTTAGCTCTTATTAAATGTTTCATAAATGTAGCTGACAAATTGAAAAAACGAATGTTAATGATTGGTAGTGATTGTACATGTGTATTGTAAACTGAGACTTGTTACTAATTGTTACATCAGATTTAGAATCATTCAGAACACATGAATCATCTCTCTATTCATCAAAAAATCCTAATAAAACGGCATCATTGTTTCCATAAAAACATTAAACAGCACAGCACATAGATAACTGTATCAGCAAAATTTGGAAGCTGGCTTACTAAAGCCTGTACTGCGAACATGTTGCTAGCAAACTTTTGCATGGGACATGTATGCGTCTATACCTTAAGTGTGAACTAAAACATTTCACTTCACGCTTTGTAACAGAAACCATTGCCCATGCTGAAAATGGTGCCACCACAGACCAGCAGTTCTCAGAAGAGTCAGTAGACTCTGCCTCCATTTCTGTTGCCCCCCGACCCCCCGCACTACGGAGCACATCTGAGTATCACACCCCAGCCGGAAGCAGCCCCCACTACCCCTCTCACCCCCCACCCCTCCGCAGACTCTCTTCCAACCCCTCCGAGCTGGGCCCTGCACGCACACACAGACGAGTGGAAGGTAGGCTATGTAAGAACGCTTTGTTAGACACCTTCACACACACTATTAATAACAAGTCCCCCATCCTGTTTGTAGATGACCAGACTTAAAATCAGCACTCGGATTTATAGCTACCACTTTAAAATAATAATTGTCTAATTAAAAATATGTTAACTAAAGTTGAGAAATTAGATCCTTATTGTACAGTGTTACTGCAATGTCATGAGGTTTTGAAATACTTATATATATAAGCTGAAGCATTGTGTTTGAAGCATCGTCTGTGTCTCACGGCTGACACAAAACAACGTACGCTGTTTGCATTCAGTGAATACTCTCCAAAATAACTTTTTTAAAGACTATCTCTTTGGTTTTGAAACTTTAATCTTTAGGGATCTTATCCAAGCACTAACATCTTGTAACACTCCAAAGAGAAAGAAAAAATGGCATCCCATTAATGAATTAGTAAAGTTACTCATTTATTGAATCTTATTGAAAATCAGTGAGCTTTTAGTGTCCGTGCTTGTAGACCTTACACTTGTGTTGGAGCTCTGAAAGCAGAGCAGTTTTATTGCTCACCTGCCTTGAATGCTTTGGTTCTAGCAGCTTGGCTTACATGATCAGCGCTGCTCTTCGGAGACTGAGATCTATTTCTATTTTGGGATAAACACCCATATCAGTTCCACACAGAGTGCCTGAGTGAGGACCAGATGTATTTTCTTTAATCAAATGTCAAGTGGCACAATAGGCTTAGATATGGATTAAAGCCTGTTAGCAGCTCAGGGGGCCAAATTTATTTAAATAGCATCTCTTAGTGGGGGTGATGTTTGGGGTTCAGTTTTATTTTCCATTTTAGAGAGACCGAGTCCACAAGGAACCAATCCTAGACCAGCACTCCCATTCAGAAATGCTCATGTTCAGTTTCCAAAAAAAACTTTGTGATTATAAAACACATGCTTCAGCCTTCAAGTACTGAGAGATGGCATGTAATTCACAACATTTTGTGGTCATGAAGTCGTGGGCTGTATTTAATGCTATCATACTATTCATTTTGTTTCTGCAATATTTGGTACATAAATGTTTCACAAAATGAAAATGTTATGAATTATGTGTGGAATGAATACTGCCTCCCACAAATAAAAAAACATTTAAATATTAAACAATATATTGGATTTTAAAAATATTTATATTATTTAAATTATATTATATATAATAATTTTTATATTATTTGAATTATTTTATTATATTTAAATTATATTAAAGTTATTATATCTAATAACTAAGATATATATATACATGTGTGTGTATATATATATGTATGTATGTATATATGTACAGTATATGTATATGTGTATATATATATATGTATGTATGTATGTATGTATGTATATATATATGTATATGTATGTATATGTATATGTATGTATGTATATGTGTATATATGTATATATATATAATAACTAAGAATATTTTTAGACTGACACTATCATCTTAACTAGCTATGTTCCATTTTTGTACTGCTTATATATTAGTAAACTCTAGTGGCATAAATTTATAATAAATTAATCTGAAAGTGTAAATAAAAAGCTTTTGTAGATTCCAAATTTATTAAAACTACATTCAGTTAAATGTTTTGGTTAGTTTGGTATTGTACTGATATCTTATGAATACTTGTCATTTTAATTTGGGTTGTTTTCTAGCTGCTAGCTCAACCACTGGGCCTGACCAAGCAGCAGAGAGGGATACGACCAAAACATCTAGTAAAAGTCCTTCATCATGGAGCATAGAGGAAGTGATGCAATTTGTGCGTGATGCTGATCCACAAGCACTGGGCCCACATGCAGAGCTCTTCAGGAAACATGTGAGATTTTTCTGGGTTTCTCTCAACAGGATTTCTGAGTGGATGTTATAATAAATTATTGTTTTGCCTTTCCACAGGAGATTGATGGGAAGGCCTTGATGCTTTTACGGAGTGACATGATCATGAAGTACATGGGGCTGAAACTGGGTCCTGCTCTTAAACTTTGCCATCACATTGAGAGACTCAAACAGGTGAAATAGTAACTGGATCCACTAGAAAGCAACAGAGAAAAACGCAGGTTCTCTACATTTCAGAGTCAAACCACAGATACATGGATATTTATTATCTGTGAAATTAACGGTTAAAGGTCCAAGATGTTGACCTATTTCAGCTGTAATCATTCCTTCTGGTTCAAAAGTTAAGGAAAAAAAACTGATCAGCCGAATATTTTCGTTTTTGTGGCAAAAAGAAATGCAAAAATTAACATTAGCAAATTGACTTTCAAAACTACCAAACTTTGCATGGACATTGTGTACAAGAATGTTCACTCGCCTCAAAAAACAAAACCTCACAGACAATGCTAGAGAAAGCTGAATCCCAAAGGATTTCACTGTATTACGTATCGTTTCTGGTGTTGTCTACATCTACAGACAGCTTGACAAATGTTCACTTTCCACTGTATTATGAAAATGTATTTCAACACTTTGTACATTGACTGACTATGACGGGTTTTGGTGCCGGTTAATCAAAATTCACCATTTGGGATATTGTTAGTTTAATTTGAGTTATTTTCAGTGTTTCTTTTGTTTGTTTTTTTGGGGTAACACCAATCATATTTCAAAATATTCTGCTATTTCGTAAAGTAACAGTGAAAAAATAAAAATGTAATATTCAGTTTGTCATATAAACCAAAAATTGCTTTATGGTATCTAAAAGGCATCAATTTTAAAAGCACAATTTTACTTCTGACTGTTCATCAAAATTCATTACTATTGCTGTTTAACTCAAGATAATTACTCAGGACACTTGTAAGATACCTTTTAACGCATTAATGTCCACACCAGCACTTCAGGTGACACCCATGAAGCAGACGTAAGGTCACATGGTCTCATTTATCTGCATGCTGAATGATGTACAGAGCATGCAGCAATCCCAGATATGTTTGTGGTTCTTTTTATGTGTGTATCATACAAATGTGCATTTAGTTCAGTATTTTGTCTCTCGGTGCATTTTTTTCATTATTATTATTTAATAGGTTAAAAAAAATTAAGCCTTTTTTGAGCACATTGTGTCAGTTTATTTCATTGATAGATTTTGTGATGCTTTTTGTTATGATACACATTTATTTACATACATTTTAGCTCCTTTTAGATACACTGTATTTACTTTGCTCTTATACTCAGGTTGAAATATTTTGTATTTACACTTTTCTACCGTTTGAATAAATAATTGCATTTATGAAGTTGTCATTTTCACTGTATATTCAGTGGAAAGGTGCATTACCTCATTAAATATGCTTTTCTATAAACTTGACCATTTCATTTGGGTTTAGATATATGTGTGTGTGTGTGTGTGTGTGTGTATAAATGAATAAATAAGAAAAATATATATATATACATACATACATACGTACATACATACATATATATATATATTCATTTAGAATCATCAATATGACGACTAAAGAAGGATGAGCTGTCCTGTGCCACATTACCCTGGATCGTGTCTGGTTTAATGTGAAAGCTTATGCAGTCCCATGAGTAGCCTTTTCGTTTGTCAAATAAAGAGGCAGGAGCGCTCTCTGTGGGTGACACAATGACTACACATTAATGTGTTTAAAATTGAACTGGAAATTAGGTGCGTCCGGCCAGAGGAGAACTGGACCCAACTAAGCCTGGTTCTCACAAGGTTTTTTTCCACATTCTCTAATGGATGGGGTTTTGGTTCCTTGCCGCTGTCGCCTCTGGCTTGCTTAGTTGGGGACACCTGATTTCCAGTGATTTC
>JAUCNO010000044.1:8231014-8246990 GCA_032353835.1 Enteromius viviparus
AAATGGATCCAACAGCCAATGAAGTTCTGCACAATCACTAGTTAATTTGAATCAGGTGTGTTTGCGCAGGGAAACATTGAAACCTTGCAGGGTGAGGGCCAAGGTTCCCCACCCCTGGCTTAGTGGAAATAGGGACAGGGTGTTATATTTTACAATATCAAGGTTTTTTTGCTTAATTTTACATATACATTTTTATAATATATGATACAGTTTTTTAATATTGTTTAATACAGTTTAAAGTAATATTGCTTACCAGAAACATTTATTGGAATGATACAGGAGGAAATCACTTGAGAGTCATTCTTTATTCTTTCTTCTGGAGTTGGAAGAGGCAGTGCTTTGGACCAGTTTGTCTTTTTGTCCAGGGTGGTAGGTACATTGGGAACAGGACATTTAGGCCTATGGCTCATTTCTGGCAAATCACCATCTGTTTCTGTGTTGGTTCCAGCCTAATGTGGGATGAAGTTAGAAATGTTAAACTGTATTCGGAACAAGATTGACAATTGACTGTATATGATCAAATTCACATACTGTAATACACAAAGCTAGATCAAAACACAAAATTTTATCTACAGGATCACAAGTTTTATACAGTGGCCCAAAAAACCTTCAGACACGTTTAAAGTCACACTTAATGTATGGATTTTGCTGCATTAGAAATATACAAAAAAAGTACACAAAATAGCAAACCAGATGTCGAAAGGGGACACCAAGTTTGTGGTTAGCTGCATCCTTCAAAATATCTTTTACATTCAAAATGAGAAAGAAATTCTAGGTCAAAGGCAAGTAAAGGATTTAATTCCATTCTTAAAACTGTTCAGTGCAGACATTGATACATAAATGAGGCTTATGTGTCCAAATACTTTTTGGGACCAGCTGCAATAAGTGGTCATCTACATACATACATGTATTGCCATATTCCCATTTTTCTGTGTTGATAAGAAATGCAGCTTTGATTATGAAGCAGACACACAGAGAGAGAATAGATGAAAGAATCAAACATAAGCAGAGACAGCATGCATTTTTTCTTTTAATGAAGGCCAGGTTGCATCCTAGGGAGTAAATATTCCAGTAAGGAAATCCATGGAAAAATCATTAAACAAAATCTGTTTTATTTACACAAAAAGCAGTGGAATAGTATTCAAAATTAAGTAACTTGAAGGACTGATCGTACCATATAATAACTCATAACAGTAGCATATTCTTTAACTGATTCTGCTTATACAGTGCAATCACATCCTTAAAAAGTTATTTACTTCATGATCATTAAAATTTAGTGATGATGTTTTCAGAAACATACTGCTAAATGGATGAATCAATTACATATCAAGGAAGTCTTGTTCTAATCATGTTAAAACAACAAGAAACAGAAATTATTAAGAGCTAGAGGTAATAAGTAGTCTTCAATGGGGCAAAGTACCTTTCTAATCCAGGGAATGAAGTAACAACACTGAACAGGGGAGGAGGAACGGGAGCGCTGAAACTAAAATTACAAGATGGAAAACAGAACTTAACAGATGACAAAAAATGTGCTTGATAAATCAAAATAAAAGTCTGATGTGATGTTTCTGAAACGTCCATGGTGAGCACATGCTACATTCCTCTTTTGGAATTTTTTTTTTTGTAAATAACATGCTGAAATGAAAGTATGTAATCTGATGGAGAAGGAAATTACTAAATCGAATCGTTATGGAAGGATTTGAATAAATCTGGCACCCATCCAATTATCTTGGCAAAACCTGTACTTTGGTAAAAAAAAAAAGAAAAAAAGACAGAGGTCAGGAACCCTGTTGTCATATTTCAAACAAATGATGTTATCTACCTTTCTGAGGACGGGTTTGAATTCAGCCTCTTTGGCTGGTCTCTCCTGCAGCAGGTAAATGGAATAAACAAAACAGATAAACATCCCAGAATATCTTTGACCACCTTTAAAATCACACGCAGCTTCCCATTTTACACATAAAACTTTTAACAACGTAAAACAGACATTATAAATAACATACATTATAATAACCTCAAACACCTAGTAAACTGGAAATTGTTTCATATTTTATTTCTCAATGGCAACATTATGTTGTTAGGCCAACTTTTAATTATTTAAACACAACATATATCAGAACTCTCTATGATACTCCAAATGCAATATAGCATAATATTTTAATATATCTCAATATAATGCAACACAACTTAACATGGTGTTATTTGACAAATGACATAAATGGCCATTTATTAAATTGCATATTCTCTAACTGATTCTGCTTATACAATGCAAACACATCTTTAAGAAGTTATTTACTTCATGTACAGCACATTTACAACTTATAACTTCAACACAACTCATGGTTAATATTGATTGGTCATTTACAAAAAGGCTTTGTTACTCAACTTATGAATAAAATTAGCATGTCAGAATGAAGCTCAATTGAACTTTGGTATTTGTCATTATTATTATTATGGAGTGTTACTATGACGACAAGAAAGATACTTTTTCTCATTCAAGAATTTCCAGTTTGCTGAATGTGAAGTTGCACTTACACACTGACACCTAATAATTACACAATTATTTAATCTATATTATTTAACATGTTAATATTTTGCTTGATTGTTGATATTTTACAATATTTGTCATTATTTTACATGCAGTAAGCACGTGAAATGAAAATAAATGAAAAGACACCGAACACACACACATATGAAAAAAAAAAACAGAATTAATGTAATTTGCCATTTAATAGTATTCATATTTCTGTAATTACATTGTTTGTAATATTTCCTGTTCCAGGAAGTTAAAACTAACTAAATAAAAACCAGCTAAATACGATTCAATGGGATGGTATCATGAAGAACGTGCACATAATATAAAGAAAAATAAACTCTGTACCTTCCTCTGGATGTTTTGCACATCACTCTCTCTAACGCTCCTCTCCTGGTGTGCATGGCAGGAGAGAGCATGCTAGGTTAGGCCAAAAATATTTTATTGGTCATATAATACTCTCTGTTTTAAGAAGATCAAATCGGGTTATATGCCACTGTACATTTGACCAGCTGAGAACTCAGCTTTTTTGAACCTCGTCCACATGAGTGGAGATTAATTGTTGTGTTCTTACCAGGCGTGAGTGCCGGCCCCTCTGCTCCCGCCTTCTGAGTTTGTGAGTTGAAGGGAAGGTTGGCATAGGCGGGGCCACAGATATTGATATGGTGACCCGACCACGCTCTCTGCTGGTTGAACGCTGACGCTGCTGCTGGTCTGTAAAGCACACACACACACACACACACTCTCTCTCTTCAGCTGGCTGAGCTATTTTAGTCTAAACTAAAGTATGAATTATAACACTTTCTGTTTTATAGAATTTCCAGACTGCCAAGTGCTAACTAAATTGTTTATGTGTAGTAGGCCTAATGGATATGCTGCATACTGACAATGTAAAATCAATGTTCTGGTCTCATTTATGTGTAATGAAAATAAAATTGATTCAAGGGGAAAATATAAATTATGCTATGATGGTTCACACTGAATTTGAAACAATGCCAAAACACTTCACCATTCAAACACAAGGTGGCAGTATGAATCAGATTTTCACCAACAAACTCCGCTAACATCATTTTTTTTCTACCATGTTTTGTTCTCATATACCTGCTTCATATAGACAGATTTATAAAATAATATATCTACAACAACAGAATTTTATTTATGGTATCTTACGGTTTGTCTTCATTATATACCGAAAATGAAATAGATATCTAAGCTGACATACAGTAAGATACAACAGGGAGCTAAAACATGGTGATATTCACCCAATAGTCTAAGCTGCTCTCACTAAGGTCTGAGGTTCATTTTTAGGTAGACTCAGGAACCTGATAGATGTTTAGACAGATTCAGGACTACATAGAAACACTTTATTGATCCCTGAGGGGAACTCCAGGATCATAATTCTCATCTATCCTGATCTGTCACTTCTCTACGCTGATCTATCACCATTGTGGCCCTGGGCAAGCCACTGAACCACAGGGGGAATTTGGTTACAACTATTGTGATATAAGATATGTTTGGATGAAAAGAATAATAAAAATCAAACGGCACTGTGATTTGGAACCCAAAAATGTGGGCCCAGAAGCCTGACTCTGTACCTCTGTGCAGTGCCCGCAGGTTGAGCTTGGCATGTCGGTGTAGCTCTTCCAAACATGGTGGCCGTGTACAAGTGTGGAACAGGTTGTGTTGTTGATGCCATGGAGCCTGATAGTGTGATGTCAGCTTACTCTCAATGTCCAGATTTGATACAGCTACAGAGAAAAGCAAAGAAGTTACAAGATGAGAAATCAGGAATATGTACATGATTTTTATTAAAACCTCTATCAAGTAAGAATTTACTAAGGATAGGCTTAGATCACAATGGATAGAGTGAAATACTACTTTTTTTTTATGCTTATTTGATTCTATTGAATATTTTACGCACTCTCTACAAAAGAGATTTTTTTTATTTCTTTGTGACGTTATATAAATGGAACTATGTGTTCTAAAAGAATAGCATTAATTTGTATTATGTCAGTATCCTGTCAGCACACTCTCATGAGAAACCTTTATAAGTTGTTCCAAATTATGCAAACTTTATAAAACTTTAAAAATCAATGAATGGCAATATACACTACCTTTTAAAAGTGTTAAAGAAATACATGCATTTATTCAACAAGAATGCATTTACTTTCAAATACATGACAATAAATATGACCAAACCTCATTTCGAGCAGCAGTGCAAGTTTCCATATTCATTCAATGTAACAATATTATGCATTACAAGAAAACAAACGGCAATCGAGGGAGACGAAGGTGAAAGACAGGTTCATTAGTATTTCTCCCTGTATCTTTTTCGCTTTTCCCCAGCTTCCTGTCTCCTCATCTCCTCTATAAAAGAGCATCTGCCCATCAGTATTCAATACGCAGTGGTCCCCTTGAACTACCCAGAGTCATCTGTATCCAAGCAACCCTTCATATCTAATTTACAACGAATTAGCAGATCCTTATCAGGCCGTGATCAGCAGAATAATACCAGAAATGCATTTCTTGTTTTAGAAGACCTCAAAGAAATGATGGACGCTTAGAAAACCACTGGATTTTATAGCAGCAAACTCTTTGTTGTATGTAATTGGAATAAAAACCATAGGAGTTATTACTTGAAAAGGTAATACAAAACAGAAGTGGCTCCTCAAGTAAAAGGCCTGGGAATATTCTTTACTTAGTCTATGGTAAATAAAAGGTTTTCTGAGAGGAGACCGCAAAGGGGTCTTACTTTTCTGAAAGATATGGCTAAATATGAAGCAGACAATTCAGACTGACAATCAGAAAGGAAATATTTTAGTGCTTATTAACTATGAGGTAAACCATGACGATAGCCAATGGTATTGGTTTGACAGAAATGAATACATTCAAGGCCTCTCTCTTTCTTGCCAAACACACACACACACACACACAGGGGCATTTGGTAATCCGATACAAGCCCCTTCTATAACCTTAAGTCTGACCACAACCAGAGAACCATTAAAATGAACAATGTTTTGAGTGGTTTTACTCAAGAATGATAATCTGATACCCGCTTTTTGCGCTGTTAAATGTCTTTCTGTGTTCAGTGTTAACTTGCGCTGATGAATGAGACAGCTGGAGACTAGGAATGAGCACAAGTGTCCATAAATTTGCACAGCGGACACAGTATTTACACAATTAGGCTACACTTGAAAATAAATGAACTGCATTGCATGCCATATCAAAGCTAGAATTAATCTACTTTGCATTTAAAAACGAATGACGCTAAATACACTTTATTAATATTTTAGATATTATTACATTAACTTTGAACCAAAGTCTAATCAACAATAACAGAAATGTTTCTTCATAAAGAGAAATCAAATGTCTTTGGAAAATGGGAAATTACTGCAGTTTTCTTAAAGACAGCTGACTGACACTTTACTGATGGATTCAGACCTCAGCCAGTGTGAGGAATTTAAATCTGGATTAAGTGCTTTCATGCTTCAATAAAAATTAAGAGACTCCCATTGATAGCAAGTCTGGAGTAATACTTTCAGTTCTCTGGGAGTGGGCCAATTTTAGTTTTTACTTCAGCTACTTATTTCATTTCATTACTGATTTTTAGCAAGACGGGAAATCTGCTTTCTTAACTTTAAACCAGTAAAAGTGCAGAAGAAAACCCAAATTAGTTCTAAGTAAAATAACATGTACAGACTACTACACTCTACAGTATATAGGTGATACTGTTCAAAAGTTTGGGGTTCCTGAAAAAGTTTAGTTTTGGTCTCTTATGATTGTCTTTATAATATTACAAGTGTAATTTATTGCTGTGGTGTCAGCGCTGAATTTTCATCAACCATTGCTCCAGTCTTCTCAGTCACATAAATCATTCGTATATGTAAATGTTCAAAAGAACAGCATATATTTGAACAAGAAACACTGTCACCTTTGACTGATTTAATGCAACCTTGCTGAATAAAAGTAATGATTCCAAAAAATAAAAGTAATAATAAAGTCAACAAATATACAGTAATATAATAAACCCTATCAGTAATGTTACTTTCAAAATAATGCTACTATAAAAGCATCAGCAGTAGACTTCTTCACAAAAAAGCAATCCCAGAATGCACTGTAAAAACGTCAGTGAAAAAAAAAGTACAAAGTGAGAGAAACACTGATTACAATAAATGTATCTGCTTTGAAAATAATTGTTGAGTTAGTATTTTAATGAAAGCCCTACCCTCATCTGCCCTCCCTCCATTTAGACTTGTGCTGTGATGATGTGCGAATGCAGTAAACAGACTCTATTAGTCAGCAACGCTCTTCTCTTTCTTTCGCTTTTGCCCCGCATTATCAAGTACTGATCTTCATGCGGCACATTTAGGTGACCTCTGAATATATATGGGTCTTAATCACTCCCTTTGCACTCATTTTCTACAAATTAATTCAGTCAAAGAAAAAGAATGCTTTTTATGTGCATACCGTCTGAGACTCTTATTATGTCATGAGTCACAGTGAAGCTTATACACATAGACACCTTTTCAAGCAATTTCAAAATTGTAATCACAGAAACATCAAAATGTCAATGTTCTGTTCAGTGGCATTGAAAACCAACAGTTACAGGAGAGTTTGCTTCACGTAAAGAGGTCAGGGCTTAGTAAGACAGCAGTACACTGCAGTATAATTGCACCAGAACGCAAAGTAAGCGACTTCAAACATTGAAATGATGGTCATCTGTTTTCTCATTCATTTACTACTGCATTCACCTCTGCAGGGAACCTAGATCACTATCCTTGTTTAAAATCTATTCATCTTACCTGTTGTGCTTGCTCTGTGGCCTGCGTTTTTACTAGCCCTCTTTGTTCTCCTTCTCTTTTTCAAGCCACAGCCAGGTATCTTTCTCTGAGAGTTTCCCATCTTTCCCTGGACTGCTCACACAGAATGAAGGAGTGAAAGATTCTGCTAGCACTACAGCAAGGCTGGGAGTGCTCTCTCTCTCTCTCTCTCTCTCTCCCTCTTTTTCTTTCTTTCTGTCTCCAGCAGGTGCACAGTCAGCAATGTGAGTCAGGACTCTGCCAGCAGCAAGGCAAAGAAAAGTCCTGACAAATTTAAAATTGGTAGTACAGAAGGGCAATAAAGAAAAAAAAAAACGTAAAGAAACTACCAAAATTTACAAGTGAAAGAAAATTTCACACCACAATCTGACATGTCACAATTAACAATAATTTTAATTATATATATATATATATATTCATACACACACACACACACACACAAACGCTGATATTTTAATACAAGTAAATGTAGCACTTTTGGAGTAGAAATTTTACACTATGAAATTCTTTAAAGTAACTTTTATTAAATATATTAAAATATATTTTATAAATGCACATTAATCCTATGAATTTTCAGCCGTTATAGTAACTCTCCTATCATTCCAGTCTTCTTACATGATCTTTCAGAAATCATAATATGATATAAAATGATAACAAGATTTTTCTCTTAAGCAGCAAATCAGCATGCAAAAATAATAAGCGACCCTGCAACATAAAACCGGTCATAAGTTGCACCATTTTTGTAGCAATAGCCAACCATACACTATACATTTTAAATTTAATCTTGTTGCATAAATATATTTTGTAAATGTCCTACTGTAAATATATCAAAACTTCATTTTTGATTAGTAATATGCAGTAATAAAGGGCATTTTCTCAACTTTAGATTCCAGATTTCCAAATAGTTGCATCAGCCAAATATTGTCCGATCCTAACAAATCTGATGTTTAAATCTGTTTAAATCTGATGATGATGCATCAATTGATCCTTATGACTGGTTTTGTGGTCACATATTCTGATTTGCTGCTTAAAAGGGTTAGTTCTCCCAAAAATGAAAATTCTGTCATTAATTACTCACCCTCATGTCGTTCCAAACCATGAAGACCTTCGTTCATCTTTGGAACACAAATTAAGTTATTTTTGATGACGTCAGAGAGCTGTTAGACCCTCCATAGACCATTTATAGGAATAAATGATTCCAGATCCAGAAACGTAAAAACATTGGTAAACAGTCCATGTGACATCAAAAAAAAGTATGATTTAGTATGATAAGATGTTTTTACAATGTTTCTGGATCTGAGATCATTTCAGTTGCTATCTACGGAAGGTCTGAAAGCTCTCTGATATCATCCAAACTATCTTAATTTGTGTTCAGAAGATGAACGTAGGTCTTCTAGGTTTGAAAGACATTGCTGGAGAAAATCAAATAGTGGATTTATCTATTGGTAGACTTGATATCAAAGCACTAAACAGCATTTAGCAAGAAACATAAGAAGCCCTCACGCACTGACTGATCAATGATAAAATCATTTATTCCCTAAAAGGAGATTGTTAGCTGACTGTCTCTGTGATGGGGGCTGGGGACTCTGTGTCTCACAGCTGGTCCCTCTGCAGGAGTGCTGTATACCCACTGATACTACATAGCACTAACAACTCTGACTATAGATATCAATATAACATGTCCTCTTTGAGGAGCACTTTGCATCCGTTTCCAGCAGGGGATCCCAGTCTTTACAGCAACTGAACTTCTTGTGACCTGGATTGCTTTTAATTACACATGAGATTACATGAAACTTTCAGGAAATTCAGTGAATGATAAGTATATTTGAATCACTCTTTTTTTACAACTGGCACACAATGTTCTATCATTTATTTTAACACATTTAAGAAATTCACAAAAGTGATTTTATGTGCATTACATTAAATTATATTACATTACAGGCACATTAAATGTAGTTAAAGTGTCTACTTTTAAAGTCTCCAAAAGTTTTCATAGAATAAAATGTCAGAATGACAACAGTTGGTTGAAATAATGGTACATCGTTCTTCAGTGTAAAACAATATTTTCTTTTATTCTAACTGGTACGTATTAAAATATATAAAAGAATAACAAAGCATATTAAATTTTATTGCGTTTTAAATTAGTAAAACAACTGACAAATGGACAAAACCTAGGATAGTGGCAAAAAAAATCTAATATGTTAATATGAACTAATATGTTTGCTATAAATCATGCAACTGCTGCATTTCTTTGCGTATTATTTGTCTAATATAAAATGCATATAAACCAAGATCAGGACAGAGGAATGCTAAACACTAACTCACAGTTAACAACATGCTTATATCATTCAATTATATTTTATTTATAACCCAAAAGTGAACACTGAGTAATTTATGCAGATGCTTGAGTTTCCGCAAATCCAAAGCAGTTCGTCTTGTAAGCATATCACTACCCTTTGTTTCAAGGGGGTCTCTGATAAGACAAGTCTGAGCTGAGGGCACCAGACTGGCTAGAGGGTGAGGAACAAGGGGCCCTGTTGAGACTTGACTTGTAGACCTCTACAAATGAGTCATAGCCGAATCACTGATGCATGAAGACTGACCGCTGCCTGTAGTGCTGACCACTGCACTGCTATGACACACACACATTTCAAACCCAAACTCACTGTATAAGTCAAAGATTAACATGTTATATTGGGTGAGGATCAAGCCTGCATTTTTTGAAAGTTAAATTTATTTTGATTCCTGTTTTAGCGCCATTATTCATTCCAAGCCTTTTTCTCTGCAAATAATAGAGAAAAATCAAAATCACCCAAAAATGCATCCTCTTGTCATTCCAAACCCAAATGCAGTTATTGTTTCTATGTTTAATCTGATTCTTCACATTTATTTTCTGTAAAATGAGCATAGTTCATGGATGTCATAAAGCACCATAAACGCATCATAACCATATGACTTTATGCACAACATTATAAATAAGCCGAAGCCATACAGCCATATGTCATTCCATTTGTCCTTTTTGGAACATAACAACCAGTGTACGTACCTGTCACAAGTTGTAACCACTACAAGCTGTGTTGGTATATATTTAAAAAAAGTGAAACATTATTACATTTACAAGAAAATACAATTTTCCCCAATTTGTAAATTTATTGTATTAAATGAGATCAAACCACAACTTCCCAGAATGCACATACATGTAAACTACGTTTAATAAATTCATATATGCAGATGTTTGGATGCTATATATAGGGGATAAGCCATCTGAAGGACAGCAAAGACCTTTGTAATTCAGCAAAGCAACAACATGGCACTTTACACTTTAAATGCATGCTTCAACATGTCAGACCAAACATAAACAGACAGTTTGTGTGACAGAGACATCATCACTATGGCAGGCTTAGCTTTCCTAGTACAAATCAAAGAACCAAGGCAGATGGATTATGTACGCCGTAAAAAGAAAATAAATCGACATTGAAAAAAAAAAAGAAACATTTACAAGAAGATACTACCTTAGACTTTGTACTTGAAAAACACACAAGAAGATGTAATGCCTTCAGTTATATTAAATACAGTTTGGAACATCAAAGCACACCAAAAAGCAACTGATCTGCATTATTTCATAAATATTAAAATGCATAGCAAATTTAAATCACAACAAGTGAGAGAGAAACATTATCTGATTGGACGCATTGGAAAGGAATGCACTGAAGGACGTACCTCTCGATCTGACAGGAACACAGCAGGCAAAAGCCATTGTCTGGGAAAGACAGCTAGGTCCAACTGCTTTTTAGCCAGATCAGCTGTCCTTTAACACTCATTCCGTTTGTCTTCATGCATGCAGATACATGCTAGTGCACAATCTCACCTGCTGCAGATTGCTGCCACGCAGCCACAAAAACAGACTAACCCTTATACCAAAGTAAGCACATCTGCAGCATTTGCACTTGCACCGCTCCATTTCCACCTAGAGTCCCCCTGTTTCAAGGGGCATATTGCAGGTGGTGCAGTCTAGTCTGCACTCTGATTGCCCTTAATCTTCAGATGGGCCAGAGTAAGAGCTGGTTCAAAGGGGGATATATAACATGAATATGAAAATATTGGTGCTTAGATATGATTATTCCTGCAAAATCACACAAGATGTTTATAAAGATTGGTATGAATACAAAAAATGTCAGCTATCTGTTGTAAATCGACTACATGTTCATTTAGTTAGAAAAATGTGATGTTTCTTTGCAATCATTTGAGCAATTTAATAGGTATTTCTAAGTAAAAACGTCTCCGGGTTCCGTATGTAACCCCAGTTCCTTGAAGGAATGTGACACTGCGTCGAAACACTATGGGAATACCACTTAATATTCTCCACAATCCACCTGCTAATGGTCTGACTTCTTCCACAGGGCAGCTCTGTAAGCCACAAACAGTGCACAAGCCCTTGCACAAAGTCCAGACAAGAAGGGGCCACTGAGAGGGCCTGCAGTTCCCCCAACCTTCTTGAGAGAGGAAACTGCCAGCAAGATCGGATCGGAAGATGTGATCGGAAACTTTCTCAATAGGCTCAAAGGGAGCACGGCAGAGGGCTTTGAGCACCACCGACAAGTCCCAAGTCGGGACCCGCACTGGAGGCCTCAGCCTGAGCGCACCGCGGAGGAAACGTGAAACCAAAGGGTCTCTGGCCACCCCAGAGGGGTGTGGAAAGCTGTAATCGCCATCACATACACCTTGAGGGTGGAGTGGATCAACCCTGCAGACAACCTGGCCTGCAGGAACTCCAGAACTGTACCAACCAGGGAGTTAACTGGGTCATCTGGGGGGTCTCCATGATGTGAAAAATTTCTAGTCCAGGGCATACAGTTTCCTCGTGGAGGGAGCTCTGAATTGGAGAATGGTCTGAACAACCTCGGTTGAAAGACCGGAGGCTATGAGTTGCGCCACCTCAGGGGGCATACCCACAGTTTCCATAACTCCGGGCAGGGGTGCAACAGGGTGCCCCCTGCCTGAGAGAGAAGATCCTTTCTGATTGGAATCTCCCATGGAGAGCCGTGGAGGAGGAAAATGAGGTCCGAGAACCAAACTCGGCCAGGCCAGACGGGTGCTACCAACTGTAGGCTGACCACATCCTAGCACACTCTCAGAGCCAGATGAACTAGAGAGAACCAGAGGGGACATTTCACACTCTCCTGAGTCATGAAGAGGTCCACCTCTGCCCCATAGAACAATCTCCAGATTTGATTCGCCACCTACGGGTGGAGCATCTATTCCCCTGGCCTCGGCCCCTGTCTCAACAGGATGTCTGCGTTCACATTTAGATGGCACAGAACAAGACAAGTTTTTGGAGCGGCGCCTGCACTCGTGGGGTTCGCAGCAAGATCTGATGGAGGGGATTGAGATGGTTGATCCCCTATCTCTTTCCCCATCCATCAGACTCAGCGGTGCTTCGCTGGATGCGGAAGTCCGTTCTGCGGTTTCTTTCCCCCTGGAGAGGCCTGACGTCGCCACTCTCAGTGAGAGGAGTTTGCCCTGGGACCATACCAGGATCTGGTGCACCAGCTTGTACAAGGGAGACCTCCCTGGTGGTTAATGTAAGAGACCGCTGCCGTGTTGTTGATGCTCACCACATCCACCTCGGAGGAGGAGAATGCATATGGCGGAAGTCCGCCGGTTGCCAGCGAAGCACCGCTGAGTCTCATGGACGTGGAAGGAGATCTCAATCCCCTCCATCAGATCTTGCTGCGAACCCCACGAGTGCAGGCACTGCTCCAAAAAGTTGATCTTGAAGCATAAACAAGCTTTATTTCACAATATTAAAATGAAGAGCAAGATTATTATTATTACTATGCCATAATATATTTTTTGCACTTTGTAGAAAGCAAAGTGAAAGAAAGCCCTCATGTCTACATATTTGAAAAGTGAACATCCTCATGTGCATGTGTGAGCTTGCATTTGAGTGTGTGTGTGTGAGCGAAACACACCGCAGTCTCCCTGCCTGGAATTATACAGACCTTCCTGCTAATTCATGTTAATCTGGTCATCCTGTGACCTTGGCGTCAAATGGTCTGACGGTAGGTGAGTGTTTAGTACAGAGTCACGTTGGCAAACAGAGAAACACAGATCTGGCTGCTTCACTCGGCAGCTTGTGACTCTGCAAGATGCCCATTAACAGCACATATTCACATGCCTGGACTTGGGGAGAAGCCAATATGGCTATCGCAATGACAGGCATCTGAAGCCTACTGCACTTTGTGGCAGATTCAGAACAGCCTGCATGGAGCACACCTGTCCTATTCTTTCCTTGGGTCACACCCTTCCTCAGCCTTTTATTGTGGATTTTCTTAATATGCCCTTTTTATGTGTGCAAACAGACCAGAAACAAGTCTGACATGCACTGTAATTTCCATCTTTTTCACTATTTGTGTTTCTGAAATACAGCACTTTCTAACAGCTAATCATTACCATTGCATAGAATGTCTTAAAAGTGACTGTTTTTGGTCTTTGTTTTTTTTCTTCCAGCAGCTGCTGGCTCTCTCTTTCCGGATCCTTCTTCTTTTATCTGCTTCCCATCTGTATTTCTGGCCACACACGCACAAACATGTTGTATTTTTACTTTCTAAATGATAAAAATGTGGGTATGTGGGTTTGTGTAAGAATCTCCTCAGACAGGAACAGGAAAGTCTGTTTCATTGCATTAATTTGTCTGGTGCTGGCCTGGACTGACTAAAAAAAGGCTTGCATATTTAATGTTGCTCATGGTTGCTTTAATTAGATGTGAAGTGTACTAGCAATTTCTGAATTTTATGCCATTTGTATGTATTACGTGAGGGGTTAAATGCAGATTGCATTGTCAAATGCAACCGTTTCTGAAGTGAAGACCAATAAGACCAAAAAAAGACTAGAAAAATGAAAAAAATATACATACTGAAGATGTATAGCATACATAATGTAAAGGTATCAATAATAAATGACAAAGTCAGTCTTCTGCCTATCAATCAGTTTTTATATCCCAATATTTTTTCAATACTGGCCTCTAGTGCTGGAAAGGTGTAAGGCTGCACTCCATATTTTCATAAGCCATTTTTGAGAGAGTGCTTGCTGTATCCATAAACAAAAAACTAAATGTTAAGATTTGTAACATTTACAAAAATAGGTAAATACCATTTATTGTTATTTAACATACAATAAATGTAATCTGATATTTGCTCTTTGAAATCATCTCAATTAGCATCTCTTTATACAGTAGATGCCAAAAAAAGCAAGAAAAACTGTCCGAGGGAGAGAGAGTTATTAGTGTTTGCGATCGTTGTCCCAGACACCTCTGGGGTAAATGGGCAGTAATTTGTCATTTTCAGCACAGAATCACAAAGACACCTCAGCTTCTCGTCCTCTGCCATCACAAAGACCCACAGCAGGATGTGGCTATCTATAATTATGCTAATCATGTAACTACATCCAGACATGACCCTTTACTTGACGACTTCTGCAAGTGTGCATATGCAGTATTTGAAACGGATGGCCAGCAAACTGTGTAGTGACAAAACTAATGATGTTAATATAATATGATTTTCCAAGAGATTTCCTAAGTATTGCACAGAAATAAATAGAAGTGCTAACAGATATCTTTCTCCAGGTTCTGTAGGCTGAGTCAATGACACACACAGTAGCCGCATTTCCTGTGTGCTAGTGCACTTACTTCAGTGGCTTCTTTAGCGCCAACAGTCAGTTTTTGATCTAACACCTTTATCAACATCTGTACCAATCATGGTACTTATGCTCGAAAAAAGCTCAAAATCTACACAAGCAACCCCAGACCCCATCCAACTAATGCTGAATATTAATAGAGTTTCCCTCCATGAACTCTATACATAAACTACCACAACTCACCCATAAGCTGCACACACGTTTGACATATATATTATATACAAACACATGCAAATCAGAGACAAAAGATGTTCCACAACATGTGTATGACAAGCTGGCTCAACATAAACGTGCACTCAAACAGGAAGATAGAGACACAAACTCCTCTGACTTTTTAATGTATACATTTTTTGAGGGCACAAATATTGATATGCCATGATAAAATATACAACGTTATGAGCAAGTGTGATGCGCTTCAGAACACTGTCCAGAATACATATACAATATGACGTCATTTATTCTTACATGTGGTCTACGGCAACCACAGAATAACAGAGAACAGGAAGGAACAGATGGATGGAGCTCTTTGTTGAAACGGCTTACATTTCAGCCACAATGAAATCTGGTAACGTTACACACACAAACACACCTGCGTGATTCAACATTCATCCTCTGTTTAAAGGTCCAGTAAGGTCATGTATGTATAGGACCTTTCAAAACAGTTTGGGGTTGGCAATATTTTAATGTGCTTCGAAAGACATGTCTTAATTCCTCCAATTTTGTATTTAAATATATTTAAAAATGCAATTTTCTTTATTATTACTTCAGATTTTAGTGTCACGTGATCCTTTAGAAATCTTCTAATATGCAAATTTGGTGCTTAAGAAACATTTCTTATTTTAAAGGCACAATATGTAAGATTTTTGTAATAAAATATCCAAAAACCACTTGCACTGTTATATTTCATTCAGTTGTGTTACTTACATTA